>CABFVX010006519.1:22597-39233 GCA_902151425.1 Timema shepardi
TACAAGCGTGGGAAAGGCTCATTGACAGGCTACGTAGATGCTGACTGGGGAGGATCACTTGATGACCGGCGTTCCTTTACAGGATATGTTTTCGTCATGAATAGAGGTGCGATTGCTTGGGATTCAAGGAAGCAACAGACTGTTGCGCTATCTACCACAGAGGCCGAATACATGGCCCTGAGTGAAGCAGCCAAGGAAGCCGTGCACCTCCAGCGTTTCCTGCTAGAGCTTGGAAAGGAGGAATTTGGACCACTTCAACTGCTCAATGACAATGTTGGGGCGCAGAGGCTGGCAACCAATCCTGTCTTTCATGCACGTACCAAACACATTGACATTCGTCACCATTTTGTACGAGAGATTGTTGAGTCGGGTCAACTGGTGCTGGGACACGTGGCATCGGAAGAGATGCCAGCTGATGTATTAACCAAGGCTTTGACTAAATCAAAGCATGGACACTGTGTTGATCTCCTGGGACTGATAAAGGCACCTGATGAGTCTTCAGTTGTTGTCTCGAGGGGAAGTGTTGGAGACACTGACTAAGATGCACGATCCAACCACTGCACCAATCACGAGAGGCGCTGCAGTAGCGCAAGCATCACGAGTTAGCCAATCACATAACTTTCCATTACACAGTTCTTTTTCCGTCACCAAACCGACCGCGTCGTTTTGTGCTCACGCTAACTTTCTTTTCGTGTTAATTAGCCCACTAAGTGTATTTGTAGATTCTATGTTCGTCTCAGACGTTAATTTTGTGTACTCGACATTAACCTTTGCTAACAATTATTACTATTATCACCACTGCGTCTTACTACCCGTTCGGGTTATACGCACTTACGCTAATGTGTAATGGTAGGGTGATTGTGAGATGAAATTAAGGACCTACAGTTTAACGTGGAATCCGAACCACGGTGGAGGCCTGGCATTCCCCACATTCACAAGATGTCTTGTCAGAGGTGAAGGAAGGGTTTGGCAATCATATAAATCTGTGCCGGGACCGAAGATTGAACCCCGGACCCAGCTTATTTAATACAAAAGTGTATAGCCCGAGTGGGTAGTAAGACAGGGTGCTAATATACAGGGTGGGGCCGAAACCATTAGATGATTAGTAATTTGAAAATTAGCACTTTAATTGAAAGGTAAATAAAACCAAACTAAAAACTAAACTTTTTCACTTTTTGAATAATGTCATTCAGGTGAGCTCCGCCATTCTGGCAATTACCCGTTCGGCTTTTACACTTATGTATTAATTACGCTAACGGTTTTAGGAATTAGAAAGGCTATATTTTTAGGAAGTTCACCCGCATTTTCTTGGAGGGAAAGTGGAAAATAATTTTTGAAAAACTTACCTCAGTACACCCGACCGAGATTCAAACCTCGATCTCCAAGTCATCGGCAGTCTATTATACTGCGTGAATAGCGCGTTAGACCAAGTGGCCACTGAAGCGGGTAACATATTACATTATTTAATCATTTGGAAGGAATATGAGGGTTAGAGGTTTGGAAGGAGCGTGGAAAATTATTTAGTAAAAATCACCTCAATATACTAGATCAGAAATAAAACGCTAAGCTCACCGTAATCGATAAACAAAACAAGACTATGCTAACGCCTTTTTCTGCATGTTAATCAGTGAATACTACTCAAAGCAGTGTCGATTTAGTGAGGGAAATGGGTTTATTGGTCATTCCACGGGTTAAGTTATTCTCAAAGGCCATCTCCTGGTTTTATTATGGAAGAGAAGGGTAATCCCAAGAAAGTCTTACTTTTTACTGAACATGAAAACTCTAAATGGCCAGTAAAGGATTATCCTGGGGGGAAAATGAGCTACGTCAAGTATTGGTAGGGATTCGATAAAGTGTTTGAACGAAAGTCTGATACAAATCTGATTTGTGACAAAAATATATTACATTCGGGGCAGGTTTAAAGTTAGCGATAAAAATAGTCGCGTCAGATTACAGAAATTGGATGTACCGTAGAGGTTTATATCGATTGTGCCATGAACTGAAACGTAAAATAAAATAAAAGATGCCATTAAATAATATCGATTCGTCATGTCATTTCTATAACTATGCTATCCAGGGTGTTTCTAAACGCTCTGCCCAAACTTTAACCACACATCTTTGGGCAGAATTAAATATAAAATACTGGTAAAAATATGTTCGGAAAAGTTATCTTGTATTACTAAATTTAAGTTGAAGTTAGGCGCGTCAACGCCGGGTGTGCACAGATGTAGGTACGTATTATACGTGCACAGCGAGTTACATAGAGTTGGTGACCTGGCGGTTTAAGGGTAAGGTGTCAGACTTCTATGCTAGCGGCCGGGGTTAAATCCTCGGTCCCGGCAAAGATTTATCTGATTACCAAACCCTTCCTTCACCTCTGACAAGACATCTTGTGAATGTGGGGAATGCCAGGCCTCCACCGTGGTTCGGATTCCACGTTAAACTGTAGGTCCTTAATTTCATCTCACAATCACCCTACCATTACACATTAGCGTAAGTGCGTATAACCCGAACGGGTAGTAAGACGCGGTGCTAATAATAATACATAGAGTTAGGCAGATGTTCTGGCCCGAGCAACGTTGCCGAAAGGTGAGCCCACGTCAAATACAAACGAGGAATACTGTTGTTAACAGAGTCAAGGAGGGGGTTTTGAACACCCCCTGTGATGTGCCCTAAAGATATGTACAGTAGCCCCACGGCTTCTTTGGTGCTGACTGACAGCTCACAGCTGACTTCTGACAGTCATAATTTAGGTATATACTTAAATTTTGATTGTCAGAAGTGACAGCTGCTAAACACATGTTTTTGCAGATCATATGGTTTGGCGTAGGGATACATAATTTGGTCTGGTAACTTTTCAAAGCCGTCAGCTGTCAGTCAGCACCTAAGAAGCCATGGGGCTACTGTAACTTGTTGTTACACATACGTATTTAAAGTTTCGTACACCCTGCGTTGTCGCGTCTACCTTCAACTTTCATTTAATAGGCCTAATACAAGATGACTTTTCCTAAAAAAAAAATCTTTCTACACACAGATACTGTGGTTTAAGTTTAAGTTTGGGCAGAGAGTTTGAAAACACCTGTTTAACAAGATGATGCAACACAATCGTACACACTTACTCATATTGTGTGTAATAGATTGGCACATAATTTAAAAAAATAGGTTTTCAGTATACTACCCTTAATGAGATTTTCCTCAGAAGATAAAATATTTCATCTTGTTGATCACAATAAACATTTTTCACATAATTTTTTTTTTATTTACAAAAATCAGTTATTTGTAAGCTACCTTTTTAATGTGGTATAGGATACAAAACATATGGGTTTTTTTTTCAAAACTTCATTTAATTCCTCGTCTATATTTGCCCACTCCTTATTCTTTACCCCAATTCATCTAGCTCTTTCTCTTATCTACTCATTTCTCCTTGTTATTTGCTAGTTTATATTTACTTACTCCTCTTTGTTATTTAACCTAATTCATCTAATTCACAGTTTATATTTACATGGTTCTTCTTTCCACTACTCTTTATATCTCTTATACTTTCAGCAAGCTCATGATCAAATATTAACATTCAATTTTGTTTGGAAAATAAGAGCAAATTTCGTATGTTACATTCATCTTCAGATTTACGATTTAAAGTATATAGCTAAAAATAAATAAAGATTTTTTTTCCAATTAGTTGTATATAAGCAAGCCCCACTTAGTAAAACAAAATCAAGTGACGAACGCAATCGTATAATCCAGTTTTTTATTCCACAAGGTTCAAGTAAATAAGAAATACAAAAATAATTATCATTAAATCTTTGATAATTAATAAAGTAAAGATACTAAAAGCAAGTAGCGAAACATAAAAATGTATTGGGACTAACAAGTATGTATCGGATTATATATAAAATATATTATGTGTGTTTTTAAAAAATGTACTGTTAAGTTTCATCCGTAAGGCTACAGACTTCCCCAAATAAAGTTTCGTTGGGAAGCAAAGCTATTTTCTGGGGAAGTACTTGTGTAAGTACATGCTAGTGACGGACCATGAAGTATTTCAAGAGATATGTATGAATATATTTTCATTACATGTTCTACGTCTGATACAATCGCAAATAATTTCCTCCCGGCCGACATCTGTAGATGTGGGCTTAGCTCTTTCGTTGCTTCACACATCGATTCAAAAATAGTTTTAGACCATCTTTTGGGACCATGTCGTGTCAAAACTCGTATCTTCTCTTTCTTTCTCCTTCCTTATGCTTTGCCTATTCTCGAAGAAAGTCAAGGGTATGATCGGTTTTCACTTCTTTAGGTTTCTTTACAAGAACTTAATTCTATGCGGTTTCCTGTTTACATTACGGCTGGCTGTTTTCACTGTCAATGTTCTTACCAAGAACTATGAATGCATTTATTTCCGCAAAAGTACGCCACCTACCTCTATATTAAGCTATTTCTATTCATTCCACCACATTTCACCTCATCTCCCTAAGGTCCATTCTAATGTTATCCTCCCATCTGCGTCTAAGTCTCCCCATTGTGTAACCTTGTTACAACACGTAAAGAAGAGGATGGTTTGGCTTACCGCTTCTGCCCCAGTTGACTCGTCACGACAAGGCTCCACGCCAGAACAATATCGCGGCACGACTCATTTCAGACTGACCTGGGGGGTCATAGTTCGCTGCTCACCTCTAATTGTGCCTCGCCCAAGAAAATAATAGACAGTCAATATGCGCAGTTTGTGTGCGCACCAACAGCTGAGATTGGATGATAACGGAACTATTGTTCGGCACGCTTTTGAATTATGCCTAGACTGTGTGAGCAGAACAGTGCTACCCCCACCCTCCTTACCGCTCTACCCATACTTGTTTCCCGCGCTTTGAGAACACATGACCCCAAGCGTGTGTATATAATGGCTGGACTCAGTAGTGACAGTACACATTGCACTACGATCGCTTGGTGAGGCACTTTGGTCTTGGATAGATTTAGCTTTGTTTATTTCTTAATTCAGTTTGGCATTAATCATTCAAAACTACGGTTTGGGATGTTAAATTATAAATTGAATCTTTATTTTTTTTATACTGGGTCTCCTGAATTTCTCTTAAAGGCTATGGCTAAGCGTAATATTGTTGCACGATCGGACCCAAAATATTTGCCTGATATGGAAACTTTTATCCGCTTCACGGATGGGTTTACGTTTTAGAGCACTGCCATTTTAGGTCATGTGTTGTATTTGGCTGTATTATATTGTAATTTTCCCAAATTCTATGTGTTAAGATTATGCCACGTGTTATTAATGGGAAGTTTATTTGCTATTGTTAAACATCGGAGATTTATTCTTTGTTGGTTAAATCAGGGGCCACGAGTCAGCGTGCTTATTCTTTTAACTCTAGTTGAAATGTTTAACGTTAGTTTTCCTAACTATAACGAATGTTTCTTTTTTGTTGTAAATTTATATTACACCCATTTATGGCTGTTAAGATATTATTTATCTAGACCATGTTGTCTATTACTTTGATGAATTGAAAGTCGCCGATTGCGAATAACTAATATCCTTTTGATATTACCATAGTCTAGTGTTTACCATCGCCATCTTTCATTATTATGGTTATCTCTACCAGATTTGTGCGAAGGTCAATTTAACCGTAATTGTTTAAAGTGTTTTTTTGGCCATTTATGAACTTGGAGAGGCGTCCCGCATTTTATTGTGTTATTATTACTCTTTGGCCGTTGTGTATGGATACAGCGCCTAACGCTGGACATGCCTCACTCTCTCATAGAGCCTTTTTGTCATTTTGTTGAGTAAAAATAAAACTCTCTTGTAACCAACCTGTCTGTTATTTATGGGTATAAGAGTACATAGATAGGGGGAGGTTACAATTGAGTTTACCAATCAATAACCTAAACAAGGCTCTAGAACCTCCCTTTCTCGCTGTATAATTAAATTAATTATAGGTACGCATATATGATAGAGATGAGGAAGGTATAACTTAGAAGCAATGTGACTGCATTTACATGAATGGAGGGTGGGAAACAATACAGGAAAATTCCTCCTCAGTACACCTGTTTGGGATTTGAAGCCCAATCTTCACGTCACCCCTAAACCAGACTATATGAGCTTGATATTTATATTACAGTTTTAAAATAATCATATTTTAATGATAAACTGCTATGTATTATTTTAATCTAACAAAAATTTATATTACTTTAATTTTAAATAAAATAAGTTTATTTAAAGGTGATTGTTTTTGAGATTTTAAGTTGTTATTTTAATAAAATTTTTGTGAGTTTTTTTGAATTACATTAAATAGCCATAGCCAGTGCTTGGATTTTGAAGGCATGTCACTTATTTTTGTTCATATTAAACTAAACTTTGTTTATGATCTCTTTATTGCAGAAATGAATATTTTATAGGTCTCTTTTTATCATTTCTGAATTTAGACTCACATTTTCTTGGTTTGACTTATTTTTTATAATAATAATAATTGACTTTAATGGTGAAGTTAAGGCTACAGCCTTTTCATACACTTAACCAATACAATTACACTGAAGTTTAACAAAATAATATATATATATATATATATATATATATATATATAAACACACAAAAAGTATTTTTTTTACCCTAAAGATAAAATACACAAGGATTAAGTACCACGCTCGCGCGCACACACACACACACACACACACAAAGGTGTGATAACGTCTCACCCCTCTCAATCTCAAGAATGAGATTCCACACGCAGCTTATCTGTGACTTTTCGCTTGAAACCATTATAGTCAATTTTAGATATTTTGTAGTAATTTTACCCGCCTCGGTGGCATAGTTGGCTAACGCGCTTGTCATGTTGAGCTCGACTGCTGAGGACGGGGTGATCGAGGTTCGAATCTCGGTCGGGTGAACTGGGGGTGGTTTTTCCTAAATGGTTTTCACCCTCTCCCTCCACGCAAATACGGGTTCACTTCCTCTTATTCAACCCTCCTAATTCCTAATCCATTAGAGTAATTAGTACTTAAAGCGTATAACCCGAACGGGTAGTAAGATGCAGTGCTAAATATTATTTAGTAATTTTAAGACACTAATGTTCGAATAAGTTTATTTTTAAATATTATTGATATGTTATAAATACATAAAAGCTCAAATATACATTATTCTGCACACAGTTGCTGGAATGAGAATATAATGTAGTCAATGACCTTTGTATCATCTTTGATTAGCTGATTTTACGTTTGTAAAACACACATTCGTGGTAAGACACTGCAACTAAGTTGAAGAGAGCTGTGTTGGGAGGAGATGAATATTACTTCTGAAACAAATATATCTGAATCAATTTTATATTTAGCAAAATGCATGAGGTTTTTGTTAAAGGCTATTAATTGCATTTTACAATAATTGTAAAGTTCCTTTTTTATTTAACTGTGTACAACTTTTAAGAGCTTTTGTTCATATTTTTAAAGTTTTTGGTTAATTTCAAGTCGTCTTTTTATTCTGGATATTTTAGTAGGTAATTTTTTGGTCATTTCTAGGTCATAAAAATCCATGCCCCGGTGATAGCCCTGGTAAAATCCAAAAGCTGGTAAACCTTCCTCTATCTTAGCGAATTCGCCTGCTATCTCGTATTTACTGATGTGTACACATGTCTGTCCCCTGATCCGTCATTAAAACCTTGCCCATAGACACTCTCGTGTAATTCCGTCGCCTGTTAATTACCGAAAGCGGTGTTTCTCGGTCAGAGCTTGTTAAATTGAGTTTCCAAGGTGACATGCAACTTGTACTTGCAACGACTCGATGAACCACCAGCCTTGTTAGACTCTCCTTGTAATTATTAACTTGTTGATGAGAACTTTAATAGTTAATCCTACTTCCCCAAGGATTGCTGTGACAGTGAAGAGAACGTAACGTCTCAAAATTGAAAATGACCCATTCCTGGATTTAATTTTGATCCACAGGATTGCTACGAACAATTTTCATCGTGGGTTCTTCATTAATAAGTCCCTAACAAAATTTTTAAATCAAGACCCATACTATAGTCCATGTGTACCAAACTTCCAGCTTATTTATACTGGTTTGCCACTGTCGAGAAGGCTAGGATTCGAATCCAGGCTGGTAGTATTGAGTGCAATTAAATTAAATTCTTTCACCGCATCTTACTACCGGTTCAGGTTACACGCATATATGATAATTACGCTAATTGGGTAGGTATGTGTAAGGAAGTAATTTAGAGGTAATCTACCACCATTCGCGTGGCAGTAGAGTGGGAAAAACTACCCTTATTAGACCCGATCGGGATACTAACCCCTATCTCCCCGTCATCGGCAGACCAGTTTAACACGATGGGGACGCCTTAGACCATTCGGCCACTGAAGCAGGTAATACTGAGTATAATTTTTCACACTCTATCTCAAAAAAAATGCTAGTACATTCTCTCAAAATTACACCTTCTCCATCCCTCTAACCCATTCGTGTAGCTACGGATATTCAGGATGGATAATAAAATGCAACGTAAAGAAAGGATTAAATTATGACATAAAAAAAGTAATAAAAGTAGTTAGTGCTCGGTTAATATGTCCTGGAGTTAGTGCCTTTTACAACTCACATGAACATTATACGATCATCCTACATTATTTGCGGGAAACATTTCACTAGCCATTCAGGGAGGAATATTGCATAACTTTTCGGTACTGTATTTTTATTTTGGGCTATAAATAGGACTACCCCTACAATAAAAATTGTCAAACCATCTAAATAGATGTGCACAATCTCTTCAAATAAAACGCAGCAGTGAAGACCCTCTGGTGGGTGTGAATGGATATAAACGCAGCCTTAAGCTTGGCAAGTGTTCAAAAAATGTTGGTCTTAGACATAATATAAAAATAATAAAACCTGTTTTGCATGTTACTTTCTTCTTTTAGCACCACGTCTTACTACCCGTTCGGGTTATATGCTTGTGTACTAATTACGCTAATGATTGTAGGAATTGGAAAGGCTATATTCAGAAGTAGTGTACCCGCATTTGCGTGGAGGGAGAGTGGATTTTTTTTTAACATACCTCAGTACACCCTACCGAGATTCTAACCTTGATCTCCCCGTCATTGGGAGTCTGATCTACTGTGAGAGAAATGCGTTAAGCCACGCGGCCCCTGAGGGGGGCAACATATTACATTAGTTAATTATTTGGAAGGAACAATAGAGAAATAATTGAGAGAGGAAGGCAAGCAGAGACATCTTTCAGGAGTGTGAGAAGTCTCATTTGTAGCAGGGATACGCCAGACAAGGGCAAGGGAGCGACCTACAACGCCCATTACCTGCCAATATTGACGTACACTGCAGGAACCGGGGTGAAGGAACAGGACAGAGAAGGCACGACTAAGGTGGTGTGGCCATAGGAGAGGAATGGAGGGGGAAAGGACGCCTAGGAGGAGGATGTTGGATATGGAGGGGGGGAGGAGGCTGNCTGCCAATATTGACGTACACTGCAGGAACCGGGGTGAAGGAACAGGACAGAGAAGGCACGACTAAGGTGGTGTGGCCATAGGAGAGGAATGGAGGGGGAAAGGACGCCTAGGAGGAGGATGTTGGATATGGAGGGGGGGAGGAGGCTGAGAGGGAGACCATGGGACAAACGAAGGGAGGGCGTAAGGAGGAGTGTGGAGGAGAGGACTGGGCCAACGTGGAGGGAGAGAGGCATTGAAGAGGCGTTGGAGAGGCTTATGTTACGAGCAGACCCAGTCAGTGGCTGGAAGCTGTTCATAATAATGATGAGGAACTACTACTTTTTATTTTTTTTATTTTTTTTACAAAATGTGTTAAGAAGAGTATGCCTAAAATTATCATATTTAATGCAAATAAATTCGAAGCAACCTTATGTTAAGAATGCCAATAATAAAAAGGATAAATTAATCTTTCCTTTTAAGTGCCGATATCAATTAAATTTGGTGAATTTTTGTTTTGTTTGCGAACAAGCAAGCAATAATAAAATTACTAGTTAAACATTTGGTCAATGGATTCTAAATATCAAATTTCGCAAGTATGCAAATCTCTCTTTGGCATAAGAGACTTTAAAAGTTATTTCCTTCATAGCTTTAAAACAATATATATTTTTATTCACTGCACGAATTCATTGCGAATCAGTGTAGGCTAGGGAGATATTTGTAACTCCTACAACGTTTCCTTTTATTCGACAAACTAAAACCATTTCATAACCTTTATAACTGAAGCGTGCTTTGTATTTGAACGAGTATGGCTTTTATTTTTCAAATTTGATTTGTTTAATATCCATCCATGATACTTTTTTTAATAGTTTTAGTAACTTTAAGGGCCCTTCTACACAATCATCCCGTGATGCGCAGCACGATTACATGCGTGATTTTATACTCTGTCGCGCGTCATTTATATCGTTGCGATCTGAATATTGTGTCGTTGTGACCCAGAGATCACCGCGTCAAAAAGGATGTACAATGATCCGAGATACATTTTAATTCAAATGGGCATTTCATACGGGCGCTAACGTTTGTGTCACCGTGTTGGCGAGACTGCAGGGCAGCAAACCACTACGCCACGTGTGTTCGTAGTGATGGGTCGAATCAGCTCCCATACGCTTGCTCATCAAAAGAGTCGTTCATATGAGTCATATAGTTCACCGCATGGCTGGTTTGTTCCCAATCCCTTCACCCCTTCATCTCCTTACTTGACGAGCAAGCGCTAACTAGTTTTCACAATTCCCGTTCCGAGCGTGCAAATCGGTCCCGTCCCTTTCAACTTATGAATGAATTAAATATTTTACGTAATTTATCATAAGCCTATTGTGTTTGATTCTTTAATTTTATTGCTTACGCATATTAATTATAATAATTAACCTTAGCATATAGTCAATAGTGTATAATTCACAGAGCTATGTCTATTGATGTTAAGAAAAATTGTTAGTCTAATATTGTAGGCTGTGCTGCTATCTAGTAACGATTGTAAGCATTTATAGTTGATACTTTTTCGTAATAACGAACGAAGAACGACAGAAGAGTCGTGAATGACAAACACTCCTAGCTGTTTCCAGCGGATGAACGAGAGTGAAAAGAGTCGCGAATAATGGTGACGTGAATGACTCGCTCGCGAAGTGAGATTCTTTCGTTCGCAGCTCTCGTTCAAGAGTCGTTCAATTTGAATGACTCGCTCACGAGCGACCCATCATTAGTATGTTGAAACATCAGTGTATCTCAGTACCTACCGTTACCAATATCATGTAATTCTGTGGCAGGTGCGAGTTTCTTATTTGTGGTTGGGTATTTAATGTCTACAGTCCCCTTTCTCTCCCCCTGAAAAAGCAACGATATGAGGAAGATGGCGCACCGAACCATCACGAGTAGTGGAAAATAAGAAACTGGCAGCCTTGGCCTCTGTTTTTCATTTTCTCTCACCCATAGATAAAGGATAGTATAGATCGATATCTCCCATGTATCGAGTATGGACAGTTTTCAGCGCTAGCAGTGCTTGTAGGCGGTACTAAAAGTCAAACCTGCTCATTGGCGCCACATTCTAATGTATTGTATGCGTTATTTTGCTTGTTATGATTGCTTTCATTTTACTTACTAAAACCGGGAATCAAACAATGTAAATATATATTTCATTTTAAATATTTAAAACATATGCTTTTTGTCAGTAGTTAGTAAGAAGTATATAATTTTATATATCTTTATATAAATATTATAATAAATTATAATATATTTATATACTTCTTAATAACAGACTAAAAGCATCAGTTTCTATGTCAACCAAGTAGATGCACTTAAACTCACGAAACAAATGAGGAAAAATTGGGAGATACATAAATATAAATAAGTGTACTTCATAAAAAGTTGAGTTAAGGATGTTTGTCCACCTTGTCGTAACTCACCTAAAAATGATAGACGTGATTTCTTCACTAAAAGAGTTCAGGTAAACTGCATTTTATACAAATTTAACTTTGGAAGGACTTCTGCCCCATGGACATAGCTCCTCACCAAAAAATGAATGTGAAGATATTTGGTAGAATAATTTGGGTAAGGTGTTCTGTAGGGAAAGTTGGACACACACAATCATATGAGCCCATATTGGTGATGAAGACTCACATCTTACGAACAAATGACTATCAGCATCGCCATCTCATTTTCCATGGAAATCATTTGAGGTGGGGACGTGGGGGACGTGAGAAAAGTCCGGTGTTTTTTTTGTTTGTTTTTTTTAGTTTTTCTATCAAAACTTTTTTTTGGGCCAAATAAAAAAAATATTTCTTCAGTAGAAACATACGAGTTAATTCTTCACATGGTGATGCCAAACAGTTATTAAATATATCTCAAGAGCATAACTGAATTATCTAATAAACTTTATAAATGAATGAAAAAGTTTGTGAGATAAAGCCTTCATTTTCGTTACAGCTATTCAACAACAGCTGTTGATATTACTATGTGAAAACGATTTAAATTCATGTTTCTACTGAAGCACTATTTTATTTATTTGAATCAAAAAAGTTTTAATATAAAACAACAACAAAAAACACTGGACTTTTCTCGCGCCTCCTAAACTCCTCCTCTCCCCATTCCCACCCCCCATGAACACATAAAATAATGTAATATGTAACCATTCTTAGGTAGTACGTTTTGATTATATTGCGGTGTTATAGGTATCGGAGCTCTCGTTTCTACCTCAGTGGCGGCTCGTTTATAGGCACTGCGGAACTGCAGCACCCCCTATTTCCACTTGATATTATCGATAACATTTAATAGAATGAGTCCTTTTTCTTTAATTCTTTCTTTATTTTGGTAGTACAATATATATTCCTTAAGCTTAATGTCAGTACTTCATTAGCCATTCCCCAGTTTATGAAAAAGTTACAAAAATCCTTGTATGGAGCTGTGCGCTTCACAGTGCCAGCGACGTGGTGTTTGACTGTTGGACGCATGCACACATAGGAGGAGGGTGGGGAGGAAGGCAGGACTGCCAGGTAGAGGAAGCACTGTTGCTCTCGCAGTGCCGGTTCTGGCGTGATGGTGGACGGAAGTGTTTGTTTTTTTTACTCAGCTTGTGTTGTGCTTAAAAACCGTGTACCATATTCTTGAATGTGATAAAGTGTAGAAGAGTGTAGAATTAAATATTATTCTGCTTCCAGCTATTCTATTTGATTCGGTTTTTTTTGTGTTCTTGTATTTAACAGAAAGACTAAATGCGCTTGCAGTACTTTCAATGGAGAAAAATTTCCTCAATTGTCATCCAGAGATCAAGGAGAAAATTATTGAACTTTTTGCGCAAATTAAAACAAAATAATGGATTTCATTTTTAAATGAATAGATCATGCTTGAACTGTAACAATTTAAGCTAAAGTAAGTAAAAAATGTTTTTTTAAGATTCGATCAAGTTCCTGAATAAATTTTCTTTTTATACATGTTTTTTTCCCTTTAACACAATTTTAAAACAAAGGCTAAACATTTTCTGAAGCAGCACCCCCACTCATTTTAGCTGTGAGCTGCCACTGGTATTCTGTACTCTGTGTCCAGAGCAATCAGATACTATAGCATAGATTTCTAACGGACTACGAACAATCTGTGTTGGGGCCTTTTCATGGACCAATATTTTTCTTATAATGCAGATTAATTACTCTATTGTATAGGGCCTGTCATTTGAATTCAAAAGTTAATTGAAGTTTACCTACTTTGGTATATTTAAATGTTGGGAATTAATATTTTATTAAATTAACAAAAGTAATTAAATCAATTGTTCAGTGATATTAATGCAATGTATTTTCGATAATTTATTTTTGTTTTTTGTTTAATTCAATGCTGTCTGCGCGAACTGTATAAACACTAACGTTTAGATTGTTAAGAACTATACATTTAATTAATTATTAATTTTAAAACTAATATTAATTTATATTCCAAGAATACTGTGTTTTAAGTATTTCTTCTTCCAAAAGGTTCTACTTAACACATTAGGAGTCCAGGGCTTGCTACTTGAAAAACGCAAGGCAAGCTAGGGAGGGTCTAATGACCTTGCTCAATGTCTACGGGGTGGCAACACATTCCTTTCCGCTCGTCCACTAGTAATTGGCCAATGAGTTCGGGTTTTTACACCCCAGGCCATGCTGTTCGTGTGTAGCAGATTAAGCATTGTGCTAACTACTGAAAAATATTCAAGATTACAATGTTTATTTATTAAGCTAATTTAGCATAGTTTAAGAAAAATTACTTAATATATACCTATATATATATAGTTTAAGTAAAATTACTTAATATATATATGTATGTATGTATAAAATTAATTGTAAAATAATTGTTATTTACGTAACAAGCTTTAAATTATACAATAATTAAATACATTGAGTTAATTTTAGGTATTTTAGGTATTCTAGTCACATGTGTTATCATGTATTTGGCAAACACATTTAACCACTCTTTCAATTTTAGGCATTTCATCACTGATAGAGTAGGGGTAAAAGGGGGGGGTAGGGTGACGAGGCTACTTTAAGCGTAGTTGACGGTAATTCTTGTTTCTCTTTAGTAGAAAGGCTTTGTGGAGTTTTAATAGTCTTCTTTTAGTTTCTGTTTTACACTAACGACTTATTAGTAATTATGATTTTATATAATTATACATCAGAGAAACCCAAAAGTCAGGAGTGTTATTTCACCATTTCAATATGATTTAGAAGGAAAGGGTAAAAGAAAATATATTTTCATAAAATCTACTTAATCAGTGGTGCACCCAGCCATTTACTTTGGGGGAGGCATTCAATCAAGGCTGTAGCAAGAATGAAATTTTGATGGAGAGAGTGGGTTTGGGGTCTCACAGCCCCCTAAGTCCTGAAGTTCGAGAATATTTATGAATATAAATTGCTTTTAGAAATTATTTGGAATAACTTTATAATAATTTATGCGATTTAAATCATGCAAATGGTATCGAAGCTATTATTTGCGTGTTTTGTTTTTTTTTCAATTGTTAATTTTGTGTGTAATGGTAAACCTTTTGAATATTAGGCTTAAGTCAGAAGCCTGGCTTTAAAATTCAGCCTATAAATTCATCACATCTGTAATGCTAAATATTTTAGTTACACTTAATATCATTTAAATTTATATTAACTTTATTTGTGGGGTTGGGGAAAGAGGGGGGAGGGGTCAAATACCCTGTTTTCCCCTCTCCCCCTTGGCTGCACCACTGCTTACAGCAAAAGATATGTGTAAATATCTTAGCAATAAACCAAAGACGTAGCGATAGAATATTAATAGTCCGAGATAATCTACCCTATGTTAGAGCATACGCATCTAAATAGATTCTGGAGCATCCGTTCTCAAGTTGGAAGACTCGTTTGTTTCCAAGCAGCTTTGTGTGAGATAAGTTAGGCTTTAATAAATAGTTTTAATTGCAACTTAAGTTGGACAATCCACCTAATTCCCTCTCACCAAGAACTGATGGACACTTGATCGATGTATTACTTCATTTTACTCTTATTATGATTGTTTGATTTGAGTATTGCTAGCTGTGTGCTTTTAATTACACTAGGCTAATTGAATAGGCTCTGTCTCTCTTATGCATTCAGAAATGTGCCCATACCATTCTTAGCCCCGACATTAATATCTACTTAAATTTCTAACCATGTAGATATCATTACAATTTGAGGACCGCCTATGTGGTCTAGTGGTCATAGGTTCTGGCTACGGATCTAGAGGTCCCCGGTTTGATTCCCGGAGCTTCCATATTTTCTGAGAAGTATTTTCAGATTATCTGGGAAGCAGTGGGTCTGGAACGGGTTGGGCAGCCTTGGGTGGTTACATAAGGGGCTTCTCGAATACAATAGTAGTAGCTCCAGTATAGAAATCGAGTTTAATGGCTGGAGTCATCGTTGTTATGACCACATGCCACCATCTATCCGCAAGAGATGGAACTAATTCGTCAAACAGTTTGGTAGCCACTCGAAAACAACATGTGGATGGCACTAACCGTTATAGATAGATAAAAAAAAGAGAGAATATGGGAGTAGGGAGGGCCTCAACATCTCCTAAGCTAGCATATGGTTAAGGTAAAATAATAAATATTCGAGAACCACTGTTCTATAGGCACACACCTTCAAATATTTCTCGTGAAATAATCCTTTGAAGTTCTTGGACCACGGCGGTTGAGGGTCCTCGGTCCCCCAACTATCCCCTGCAAATTTTCTCAGAATACGCCACTGTTTTTCAGATATTTTATCATGCTTGTTTAGTTGTTTCCTTGATGCTTGTATAGTTGTTACCTTGATGCTTGTTTAGTTGTTTCCTTGATGCGTGATTAGTTGTGTCCTTGATCTTGTTTAATTGTTTCCTTGCAGCTTGTTAAGTTGTTTCCTGGATACTGTTTAGTTGTTCCCTTGATGCTTGTTAAGTTGTTTCCTGGATACTGTTTAGTTGTTCCCTTGTGCTAGTTTAGTTGTTTCCTTGATGCTTGTATAGTTGTTACATTGATGCTTGTTTAGATGTTTCCTTGATGCGTGTTTAGTTGTGTCCTTAATATTGTTTAATTGTTTCCTTGCTGCTTGTTAAGTTGTTCCCTTGACACTTGTTTAGTTGTTACCTTGATGCTTGTTTAGATGTTTCCTTGATGCGTGTTTAGTTGTGTCCTTAATATTGTTTAATTGTTTCCTTGCTGCTTGTTAAGTTG
>CABFVX010006520.1:0-11367 GCA_902151425.1 Timema shepardi
GCACAGATTTATCTGATTACCGAACCCTTCCTTCACCTCTGACAAGACATCTTGTGAATGTGGGGAATGCCAGGCCTCCACTGTGGCTCGGATTCCATGTTAAACTCTAGGTCCTCCATTTCATCTCACAATCACCCTACCATTACACATTAGCGTAAGTGCGTATAACCCGAACGGGTATTATGACGCGGTGCTAATAATAATTTAATGTGGCAACTCCGCTTGGAGTGACGTCAAGATTCATAATAATATGCAGCTTCCTAGGAAGAATACGTGAATATTTCCAGCTTAATTTCATTTTAAAGTTAATTAGGGATTTTGAATCATTATTGATCTAAGTGGCTTTTACAAATATCATATAAATAAAAGTAGGCTTATTTTAAAGGTGTAATGAGTGCAAAAAATAAATATTCAAATATAAATGCAAATTAAAATGTAGTTATGGATGATGTTTCATTCAAATTTTCATTTTTGCTAGCACCGCGTCTTACTACCCGTTTGGGCTAAACACATCTGTACTAATTGCACTAATTTGTTATGGGTGGGGAAGGGGAAGGGTGTATCTGTATTTGCGTGACAGGAGAGTGGAAAACTATGTAGGAAAAAACCTCAGTACACCCGACCGGGATTGAACACTGAACTACCCGTCATCGGCAATATAGTATATGGCGAGGCTGACGCCTTAGACCATGTGGCCACTGAAGCATGTTTCCGTTCACAAATATGATTAATATGATAATTTATATAATTGCAAAAATTTTATTGTTTTGATGACTAGTAGTTTGTTTTTTTATCTAATCAAAGGCTCCTGGGTCCAACCTACATGTCTATGTGTAGCTTTGTAGTATATACTCGCTTTGCTCGTTGAGGGCTCTTCCCCTAAACCCCCAGTGAGTTTTCTTTGCAAGTGGATGTAAACTAATGTAATTCCAGCGTTGTTTTGAACGTAACAACTTAAAGTTACCGGTATTGTATTGTATATACCGCACCGACTTTAAAGTTGCTCCACCATTTTGAATATTTTTTTTTGTTAAGAATTAAAATTTTACAATTTTTAGAATTTTTCCGTTGTTTACAGTCTATAAGCTATAAGTTTGCCAAATTTCAAGTTTCTAGCTCATCTGGAAGTGGGTAAACAATAATGTCAGTCAGTGAGTGAGTCAGCCATGTGGTTTTATAGTAGCATAATTTGAATTAAATTAAAACTCACTTCGGTGTCTGCATTTTCTAAGGCACTAACTACTCTTGCAATAGTCTAGACTGCCGAGGACGGGGAGATCGGGGCTCGATCCTGATCGGTTGTATTAAGAGAGGTCTTTCCAAAACATTAAAATAATTAGTATGTAGGCGTCTAACCCGAACGTTTAGTAAGAGGCTGTGCTAAAAAAAAACACCGTGTTTTATTTCTTTGAATATATTATAAATGTTTGCTCTCCATTTGTTTTAAATTGCATGCCCCATAGTTTTAACACAACAATGAATACAAACGTGCAGTACCCTTTTTCAAAAGCTAATATTGTTGATGAAGGCATCTAATTCACAAAATAAATATAGGCTAAATACAAAAGTATGTAGACCTACTTGATTTTATTATTATTTATAAATTGCAAGAAATATCATTTTGGAAATTAATTTTAGTAAAATATTAAATTTCTCTTCTTTTCTGAGCAACAATTTTTTACTACAAAGTTTATTGTTCAGACACTTGAAATTATTTATAAGTACATTGATAAAATTAAAAATAGTAACTAATTTCAAGCTATTTAAGAAAATTTGATCTCGGTAATTTCTTCCTACTTTAAAAACTGGGATGATCTAATATTTCAATATTATTTTGTAAACCAGCTATAATACAGTACTATAGTGAGTTATTGGTTTTTAAAATACTATTCAAATTATTTGGGAATCCAAATTAATGTGAAAACTAAGTTTATTTGCTAAGGCGTGCGCAAGTGTGGCATGGATTTTGGGAACCACGGTTCTAATTTATCGGTTAAGAGAATACTGTAAAAAAAAATCTACATAAGAGTAATTGAGTGCATATTTAATAAATTATATTAAAGCTACACTACTTTTATTTATGTCATCGAGTGTTTGGTAATTTCAATTTTTCTCAACCAAGTCAAATAAAGAGTCAAAGAAGGAAATATTCGAGTAATTGCCCCAGGATTTAAATTGAGATGATCTCTGGCATATTCTTGCCACAAGTGTTTTTATCTTTTATAAATATCTGTTTTAGATAGAGTATGCTACATAACTTACTTTTAATATTTCCAGTGCACCACATATTCTGATTACGTCGAGCATGTTGGAATATTTGAATCATTTCTTGTTTAAATTCTTCACCAAGGGTAAACTAAAAACATTTACACATCCTGAAGACTTATTAGATCTATAATTGCTATTACAGCTAGGAACAAAACATTTTCTTGGCAGTTTATTTTGCTATCATGTCCGACACCTGAGCTCTTTCGGTAGCGTGTCTGTCAACTGAATTAAGGGTCTCAGGTTTATTTCCGGCATGGTCAACAAATGTATCATTGGTGAAATGTGGGTTTACCCTTCCGATATGATACAGGCAGGGGACTGGATGTTGTGCCTGTTCTTGTCTTAAGTTGGATTATAAGGCATATGAAGCTACGACAGGCCTAGCCAGTCAGTAGTGGAAAATATATGGTTTGAATTAAAAATTGGAAACGGTAATGGATGTAAGGTAAATATTATTATTTAGTCATATCTATGTATATAATAATACTTGGCACCGCGTCTTACTACCCATTCGGGCTAGACACCTAAGTAATAATTACGCTAAAAGAATAGGAAGTTTTAATATAGAATAAGTGAACCCGCATTTGCGTGGAGAGAAAGTGGAAACCCATTTAGGACCCCCCAGTTTACCCGAGCGAGATTTTAACCTCGATCTCACCGTCTTAGGCAGTCTATCCCTACACGAAACTAGCACGAAACTTGCACTGCAAAACAAACTAAACTAATACGGAATAATAGCTGCCGAGTACGTTGCTGTCCAAGCTGACCAGGACCTTGTTGCGGTGTTGCCAAACTTCACTATTCCGGTCTCTTACTAAAGACAGCCATTCCTGAAGTCATTTGGCCTAAATACTAATTTCACCAAAGGTCAGTTGGCCTATAATTAATTTTAAATAAAAATAAGTCGACTTGGTTAAGTTCACCGAGAATCTCTTGGCCTGAAGTCATTTTGGTATAAAAATTAACTTCGCAGAAAGTCAGTTTATATTCCATTCACCGAAAGAATTGACTTCTGAAAGGCCTTTTTCCCTACCATAAATCTACTATATAGTAGGATATTGGTAGGAAAAAAAGACCTTTCAGAGAGTAGTTCCTACCGTGAATGGAATATACTTAAAGTAATTTGGCCTAAATCCATTTACCTAAACTATGAAGTTAAGAGCTTCGTGTATCTTCGAAAAGTACATATTGTTAGTTGTTGCATTTGAATATGGATAGCATAGGTGATGTAAGACAGTGTTATGATATTTATATGAACATTGATAGTCATGAATCGTTGACATCAGTCCACATAGTCTTCTGCGGGGAATTTTCCTAGGCGTTTTCTCTTTATTCTTCTACAAAAATTCGGGTAAATTTACATTAAATACTATTTATTATTATTATTATTATTATTATTATTATTATTATTAGCACCGCGTCTTACTACCCGTTCGGGTTATACGCACTTACGCTAATGTGCAATGGTAGGGTGATTGTGAGATGAAATGGAGGACCTACAGATTAACGTGGAATCCGAACCACGGCGGAGGCCTGGCATTCCCCACATT
This sequence comes from Timema shepardi, assembly GCA_902151425.1. Taxonomy (NCBI): domain Eukaryota; kingdom Metazoa; phylum Arthropoda; class Insecta; order Phasmatodea; family Timematidae; genus Timema; species Timema shepardi. The sequence continues at coordinate 3,819 of CABFVX010006520.1, forward strand.
CACAAGATGTATTGTCAGAGGTGAAGGAAGGGTTTGGTAATCAGATAAATCTGTGCCGGGACCGAGGATTAAACCCCGGCCACCAGCACAGAGGTCTGACACCTTACCCCTAGACCACCATGTCACCTTCCATTAAATACTAGATTTCTCATTTTTATCACAATAGGGCAGTTAAATGTGAATAGTCCGGACAAGTAGTAAAATGAGGTTAATTTTTTTTAAATTATTTGGTTACCTTTAAATAAAGTCAAGGGATTCAGTTCGTGGTTGAATTAAATGACTGCTTTATCATTATTCTTGCTGGCACACATTGCGGATTTTGTTATTTAAAACTCCCAAGAGACTGGCTTTCTATCGACGAGAAAGTCGGGGTTTGAATCACGGTTGTAGCAAGGGACTAGCCTTAAAATAAACTATATATAACATATACGAATTATATAATAACCAGGATCTTATTATATAATTATTTATAATAAGTTACTTAAACATACATGTATTTAAAATACTATAAACACATGGCACACCGACTGAAAACCATTATGTATGTAATAAAGCGCTTAGAGGTTAGATGGACATGTGAACTAAACATCAATACTGTCTATAATCGTTTATCTGTGACTAGTGGTTGGGTGTGATTCTCGGCCGTGTGTACTGAGAATTTTATTAAGTGGTTTTTCAATTTTCCCCTACAGTAATTCGGATATAGCCTACTCCCTCTAAATGCATCTTCCTCTTTCCTGCCCCACTAACTAGGTAAATGTGTATATCACGCGGCCATGTTGTTAGACTTAATACTGGTGCAAATACATAATAAAAGAAAAAAGATAGTCAATGAACAGAAGACCCATTTTCACACTAAGCCAGCATGCACTAAAAATGTACAAATATTTTAATGATTTAAAGTAATTTCTTTCTTTTACTATTTGATTACATACATACAGCAAAGTGGACTGGGGTAATTGTAGCAAAATCTACGCAAATGTCGATATACTTACTCCATATTCTATCTTCCACATTTCTTTCTCATTTGTGTAAATATGCAATTATTATTATTATTATTATTAGCACCACGTCTTACTACCCGTTCGGGTTATACGCACTTACGCTAATGTGTAATGTTAGGGGGATTGTGAGGTGAAATGGAGGACCTACAGTTTAACGTGGAATCCGAACCACGGTGGAGGCCTGGCATTCCCCACATTCAAATATGCAAATAGTCCGGACGGGTATTAGAAGGCGAAACACGCAATTATTTTAAATATATATTATTTTTTACACTACTTCTTACTACCAATCCGGTCTTTCGACATTTTCATAGTGTAGGGAGAAAAGTTTTAGATTATACGTATCTTCATTTGCGTTGAAGGAGTGTAAGAAGCCATTTAGAAGAAAATAACACCCTCATTACGTCCGGCTAGGATTCAAATGCTGATTGCGCCCCACCACCATCAGACCAAACTAGACAAACTTGACGCGAATAAGACTGGACCTGCTTCGTTGGCCGCATGATATAAGGTGTCACTTTCACAAATGGTTAGACTGGCGATGACCGGGAAATTGGGGTTCGAATCCCGGCCAGGTGTGTTGAGGTTTTTTAAATGTGTTTCCACTCTTCCGCTACGCAAATGCGGGTGCGCTTCCTCTAAATTAATCATTTAGCATGCCTAGCTCATTGACGTAATTAGTGCTTATTTGTATAAACTAAACGGGCAATAGGCCTAATACACGATGTTAAAAAGTAATTAAAAATAAAATCGGGCAAGGCGATCTCCCTTATATCTATTTGAATGACCTTTGATCTCTTTGAAATTAATATTCTTTTTTTCAGCTGTGCCTATGCTGGTGCAATTTCAACCGGTGAAAGTAAAGCGTGATGAAGGGGGATGTGAGGGATTATTGTCTGGATTTGAGAATGAAAAATAACTTTAGTTAGCTAGTTAGTTATTTAGGTAGATAGTTAGTTAAAATGGTCGCTACGAGCATATGCTCTCAGGCATGTAAAATATTATGTATCCACGTAAAATGCCTGTGAAGTGATGCTTTAAAACTATGAACATCAAGAGATGGGGTTCAAACCATTTTTTAAACTTGACCTCCAAATTGCTAAAATTAAACGTATAAAGCTTCAGAACTAAGCCACCCCCATTCATTTGAAATAAACTTAGAATATTGATGCAAAAAGATAAAAAGCATATAAATAAATATATACTGCTACTTAGGGCTGGTCTTATGACTACCGGATAAATATCGCTATCGGGAGGTTAAAGTTATCTACCAGATAAAAGTTATCAGCCACTTGAATGTTTTACTCGTCTTATGAACTGAATTTATCTGCCAGATAGCTATCTATAGGATAAATATATTTTTATTCAGAACACGCAAGGTTGATACTGTTTTTACTGGTGCGCGCATGCGTATATTCCATTCACGGTAGGAATTACTCTCTGAAAGGTCTTTTTTCCTACCAATATCCTACTATATAGTAGATTTATGGTAGGGAAAAAGGCCTTTCAGAAGTCAACTCCTACGGTGAATGGAATATATAAGCCCTGCTGATAGCGCTACAACCCAGCAAGTGGTGAGAGCCTTCAACATTTGTTAAATAATGTCGGCTAAACGAGTGTAAGTAAACAGATGACGTCACGTGGGCGCTAAAGCTAAGATGTCTTGCAAATACTGATTTCGGTGTCTGCCAAAAGTGGGAAATAGTTGGGTTTAACGTATACACAATTTCATTCATTGTACTCACATTATGATAATTTGTTCTTATATAAATATAACTCTACAAAAGCTTGTCAGTTTACATAAAAGTGAATTAAATGTTCTAACTTTATATAGTTAGAGCCCAGGTCTGTGCTTACTAAATACGCGAATCAAGATTTTAAACTAAAAACAGATTCTGATAGGCGAACCTTATTAAAAATAACGTGTTACTATGGCAACAAGCATTTTAACTTCCAGATAAAAGTTATCAGGTACTTAAACCTCCCGATAAAAATGTGATGAGTAGATAAATTTTATCTGTCAGATAAATGCTTTCTGGCAGTCATAATACTAACTTTTAACTTATCCACCAGGTATAAATATTTATCTAACAAATGAATATTTATCCAGGAGTCATAAGACCAGCTCTTAAAAATGTAATTTTTACATGTAGTAGTAGAAGATAGGTAATAGTTAAGAATGTTTTCACGTGGTCTTAGTGAAATATTTACACGTTCATCTAAAGAAGTTATTAAGTCAAATATAAAAAATCAAGCTTTTTAAGTAAATAGGTTTTCAATATTTTATATATTGAATTTCATCAGTCAAAACATTTTTGAAGGAGAGAATTTTTTTTTAATAATAAATTACGTTTTGAAATTAGAGCACAGCTAATAGCTATGTTGAGAAAAAAAGGTTTTCTCTAAAAAGTTCCAATGCACCATTCCCCTTAAGAAGCGTGCTATTCTCATTGCTTCCATCCAGCTATCAATATCAGAGGGAATTCAGTCAAGGAATCAGGAGTTACTACGCATTATAGTGAAGGGCTACCGTTTCCAGGAATCTTCGGTAGGCGGAAGGCCAATCAGGGATCAAATGCCACGCCCACCTATTTCCAGGAATCAGCTGGTGATGCTAGTGACGTAATACATAGTTTTTTCTACTTCATGTATTACTACCCATCCGGTATATACGGGTTTAATGGGTTAGGGATGAGGATGGTATAATTTAGAGGAAATTCATAAATATTTACGTAGAAAAAGAGTAGGAAACTATTTTTTTAAGGTATTAAAACAACTTTTCGGAATTAAAACCACGACCTCTTGGTCACTAGTTAACAAGACCCGATAAGACTTACTTAGTTCATGTGTCCCTCGGTGCGAGTTAGATTGATGTGGTTTTATCGCTTGTTTTCATATACATACCCCAAGTTGATGAGGTTGCATTTAATTTTACACAGTAAAACACCCCCTACTTCTTTATCCCTTAGAATAAGTCACCAATGACCTTGGCGTTGAACGAATAACTTAAACCTTCGTACCTCGTTCCATTAGATAGGCCTACATTAAGGCGTACAAACAGAAACATGATACAATTAGGCAATAAGTTGTTTTCTTATTGCGGGTTAGATACGACACGTAGACCATTGGTTGGCTACCCCTAATGTTCACGAGACGCATAAAAAGTGACAGATATAATCTGAATCATGTCATTAAGGATGTTTTTTATTTCTTTTTAACATTATTTTATTTCAGTCCGTTATGGATGGAAAACAAACCAATTTGGCACACTCTACTTATCTACGTCCTGTAGTTTATGCTTTGATATGAAATCAACTTTGAATTGTTGTCACAAAATAGGAGAAATTGTACATGTTTACAGTCCTCAAGGCCGAATGGTTTGAGATACCTTCTAAAGCTCAATAGGAACATTTTTAGATTCCCACCGGGAGCTTGAAAGAGTGTAGCATATGTGATTTTTTTAATTCTTACTACCGGGTATTATAACTAATTGCTCCGAGGTTTGTGTTCTGTACGTGCTTATTAATTATTACGTTAGGCACTAGAACGGATTATTCAAAGCCCCCTGGGTAGGGAAGGTTGTTTAGAGTAAGTTCAGACTAATACGCTTGGAAGGAGGATGAGAAAACCACTTCCAGTGTATCCAGCCAGAGATTCGATCCTTCACGTACCCGTCTCCAGAAATTCAATCTACTGCGAGCATAACGACCTAAATCGCGTTACCACCAGATTACTGGTGTACGCCTAGGGTTAGATATACTGGTCTAAATTGAGTTAAGTATAGGGGAAAGTGGGTTCTAAATTAGTTCCAGCCCTACAAAAAATAAAAACATAAAAAGAGGGAAAGATCAAGCAAATCCCCCTTCTCCCGATTCCGAAGGGCTTCCGAAACCCCTGGATATGGTAGGCAAGTAATCTGCTACTAGCAAATAACCCGGGCAAAATTCGGAGAAAGCTGAAAATTTCAGGATCAGCTCAGAATTGCATGCCTTACAACATATCAAAAGTCCCCTAAAGTCTGAGACTTGGCCTTTTTTTTTTAAAAAAGACCCCAAAGTTATAAAAGTCCATAAATACCTAAAAATTATTTCAAAGCGTGAAAAAACTAGCAGAACGCTAAAAATTTCAGGATCAACTCAAAATTAAATGATTAACAACATATCAAAAGTACCCAAAATTTCGAGTATTGGCTTTTATGGTATAAGACCCCAAATTTCAAAAAATCCAGAAGTACTAAAACATTATTTTAAGTTGGGAAAAAATTATAAAACGCATAAAATATCAGGATTGACTCAGAATTATATGCTTTACAACATATCAAAAGTTCCTTAAATTCCGAAGTTTGGATTATTTGGTAGAAGACCCCAAAGCTCAAGAAATCAAGTACCGTACTTCTACATTATTTCAAAGCGGGAAAAAATTAGCGAAGCGAAATGCTGAAAATTTCAAGAGCGACTCAGAATCACATGCTTTACAACAGATCAAAAGTCCCCTAAAGTCCGAGGCTTGGCTTTTATGGTAGAAGACCCAAAAGGTAAAAAAATGCACTAGTAAATTAGCCTCCAAGGCATAAATAAAAATTTATTTTTCTCGTGTCCCAGCTAAATTCATCCCTAAGCGAATTCCTTAAAGTTAACACACAAAATTCACTCACCTCCCTAATACATTTCATGTTAGAGTTTATTTTTCAAAATATATTAATTAGGTTGTCCACGCTTTCTTCGCTATTCATAGTGATAGACGGTGAATGGTAGTTGCTGCACACTTCTCCCGAATAGACACACATTGTAGAGCACGCCAGTCCGCTCTTCCTATATTCACAATGGCACCATACAAACTGCTAGACAACAAACTGCTCGACAAGCTATAAAAAAAATATTTGGAAGGCTGGGTGGGTCAAGTGGCCGACACGACTTGGACCAACTGCTAGACAAGCTCAAGTATAGGATTACAAAGTGATAGACAACCAAGCGATCGACACGAGAGAACAAATCTGTAAAAAGACCAACTGCTAGACACCCAGAAATGACATGGACCAAGTGATCGACACGAGCTGGACCATGTGATAGACAAGCTCCTATATAAGAGGACAAAGTGATAGACAACCAAGTGGTCGACACGAGAGAACAAACATCGAGATGAATCCAGTTAAGAGTGGCTCAAGTGACAGACAAGTTATTTCAAAATTAACAAAGATATAAACATGGGCTTATAAAGTTGAGTATAAGGATGGTCTGGATCTTCCTAGAAATTGCTGCCCTCCCGACACCCAAGATTTAACTAGCCCAAAAGGGTCAGGTCCACTTATATGTGTATAAACTTAAACCATCGTATTTTTAATTTTAATAATTTATTTACACATTGCACTCTTTAAAATATATTTTCTAACACTAGTTTAGTTATCATTTCGAATAAATAATAGGTTTTGATACATACAATATGGTATCTGAAAGTAAATAATGTTTCTCTGAATGAAACGAATTATCGTATCTGAGGAAAGGAGACAAACGTTTTGTTATAAATGGTAAAAATCATACTTTAAGAACTAACAAGATGAAATAAAATATTATATAAAAGAGCAACTGCCAGAAACTAAGTTGGTAGCTTATGATCAGGGTTCGATTCCCATCCGGTACAGTGAGGGTGATTTTTCTAAAAGGTTTTCCACTCTGCCACCACGCAAATTCAGGTGCACTATATATAAATTTAATCTTCCTCATTCTCAACACATTAATGTAATAAGTAAATAAGCGTACAACCTGAACAGGTGGTAAGACACAGTGCTACCAAAAAAAATCTAATTGCACTAATGGATCAAAGAATAAATGTTGTTATTATAAGATTTGTACTCTCATTTGCATGTAGGGATAGTGTAAACCATTAATTAAATATCACCCTCCGTACACCCGGCCGGATTTGAAGCCTGATATCCCCGTCATTGACAGTCCAGTCTATTTTGAGAATGACGCCTTAGACCATCAACCATCGAAGCTAAGAACATTTTGTTGATGTTGCGTTAGCACCAGGTTTATTAATGGGTTAGAATAAGAAGCTAAGTTATGATGGAATAGATGAAAAACCACAAGGGTGGTAACTATCAGCCCAATCCACTCAGTCGGAATGATTACTCTTATTCAAGCTATTCTAAAACCTTATTAGACCGTGTGACAAACGTTATGAGTGCATGGTTGTTACAAACTGTCAAATGCAATTAATATCGGCAAATAAAATACTCAAAAAAGTTATTTTAAATTTACTATTTAAATATGAGCATTGCTAAAGGTTTTTAAAAGAGCAGAAGTTATTTCGATGCAGATATTGGCCTACATTTGGTGTATTTTACTAGATAATGTGTATGTACTATGTTGAATCGAGTACAGTTCACCAAATAATAATGTTACTGTCATTTTGCAAGATTGTAAATCTAAAGTGTGTGAACTTGTTTTTAAATCAAGTCAAGAAAGCTAGTATAAATATTTTACTAGTATGTAGCTCACGCGTTTGAAAAGGTAGGTGCATTTTTGAACATTTTTCCGCTCCCCACC
>CABFVX010006520.1:11777-39227 GCA_902151425.1 Timema shepardi
ACCTAGCATAGTGTTATTTAGGAGGTCAGACAATACCTAGACCTAGCATAGTGTTATTTAGGAGGTCAGACAATACCTAGACCTAGCAAACAGTATTATTTAGGATTTGAATTAACTGTTCTGTCACTTAGCACACTCTTAACTGGATGATATCAAAGTTTGTCGAGCAGTTAGTCCTCTCATGTCGACCACTTGGTTGTCTATCACTTTGTACTCATATACTTGAGCTTGTCTAGCAGTTGGTCCAAGTCGTGTCGGCCACTTGACCCACCCAGCCTTCCAAATAATTGCCTTCATTGTGTCTACCGGTTGGTTGTCTATCACATGGTCCAGCTCGTGTCGATCACTTGGTCCGTGTTGTTTCTTCGTGTCTAGCAGTTGGCTGTATACCACTTTGTCTTCTCGTGTCGGCCACTTGGCTGTCTATCACTTGGTCCAGCTCGTGTCGATCACTTGGTCCATGTCGTTTCTTCGTGTCTAGCAGTTTGCTGTCTACCACTTTGTCCTCTCGTGTCGACCACTTTGTTGTCTATCACTTTGCCTGCTCCCATTCACAATCTTTCTTGCAGCCACAATAGATAAAATGCCAGAGCTTTTCTGGGGATGGAGGGAGAAATGTCATGACAGGAATAAGCTCCTGTTAACGCAACAAGAAAAATAATTCGAAATTTTGCAATTTTTTTAAAATATATTATATAAATTTAGATCGAATACATTAAAATGTAAACAACAACAAAAAATGCCTGTTTAATAATATATTTACCTTCCCAATAAGCTGCCAGCCCCATTCCGTTGGTGTGAGCAGATTATCTCACCACTGTTGCACCTGCAGATACACTCTAAGTGGGTGTTGACGGGCAGCAGCACTGGTAGGTGGAAGCACGGTGATGTCGAAAGTAGCGGTGCCAGAGGAACTACAGTTTGGACATATATCTTATAATGCAGTTCGTATAGGGAGTTGCAGTTTTCTTTTTTGTACAGAGACAAAATAAACATTTCTCCCGCTGAAGCCACTTCATCAGAAGAAGTAGAAGGATAATCTAAAATCAACACTTTCCTGGACAGCTCTTTATCACTTTCGAGGAGGTCAAAAGCCAATTTCTTTACTTTTCTGAAAAGGATAGATGTCATCACAACCTCTCATTGCATGAGTAAACCGGAGGGTGTTTTTTTTACAGGACCTAAAGCTTCTTGGAGCTCCACGATATTGTGATTTTTTTTTATCAGGTTTGCCAGTTTTTCCAGGAATTAGTAGAGAGCCTACTGCTTGAAAGTGCACGCACAGCTAGCATGGTAAGAATATCAGTATCAGTATACTGAGTGAGTGTAGCAAGATCCTGCTTTAGCTCGAACGTTTGACATTTCATCTGTCTGTCTGTTTATTCCGCAATTACTAACAAATGTGTGAATCAATTTTAACGAAGTTTGCAAGGGACATTCTTTAAACTTAGGTAAGACATCGTAAATGTTTTTTCCTTTCCTTTTTTAACGTCTATCCCAAGACTGTCGTGCTAAGCCATGATAACAACGGTTATTCTCTATTAACTTAATGTACTATTGACTATAGAACTATTATATTCTTTCTGTGTAACTTGATCATCAGGGGTAAAATAATATCAACTTTAAATCCAAGGAGAAATGATGAGCGATTTCTTGAAATCCAAAGGGGCATTTCTCTAATGAGCAATCTTCAATCTTAAGACTTTAGTGACAGTAAGAACATTCTTAACATGTTGTACTTGGCATTTTTTTTAAATGGAGGGAATGAGGTTTACTTTTCACATAACTACTAGTTAGCTCGTGCTTAGAAAGTACTAATAAAAATAATTTTATCATTCTAATATAATCAGAGCGGAATCACAAAACAATACACATATGCCATAAAGTTAGAAGTAATAGTCGCTGGAATCTGTTTAGGTTGGCTGTTTCAAAACAAAACAAAAGCAATCAGTAGGACCAACAGATAGTAATTTATTTCGCGTCAAGTTAGCTTGTTGGCCGCTAGGGGACACGTCACCTGCGGACAAGAGAAAAACACAGGTATTATTACCTGTTGCTTCCAGATACTATCACCGCGATTACAATCCTAGCTACACTCTGTTTCTATAAAACAATACAAACCCCTGGATACTATACATTTCCCGGTAAAAATCTCACATCATTGAATTCTAAGGGAAGAAAGAGAAAGAATTCGTAAAGGTGCTGACTGTAATATTGAAGTATTAACCTATCTGGTCTACATCAGATCTGGTAACTTTCACGTTAGTGAAACATTTAACCACAAAGCGTTGTAGTCGATACTTGAGAGTGACAAGAGAAAAGGAATCGCTATTATTGCTATAGTGAAGCTCATTTGATATTTTTTCTGGTGTGGTGTTAACGCCCTAAGAACAAATAAAACTGAAATAAAAACTTAGGATATCTCGATATTATTGGCTTATTGTACTCATGCGATTTATATTGGTGTACATTTTCTCAAGCGGAAATCTTTCCCATCTCACATTTCCATCCTTCATACTTGCGTAGGTGGTTATTGATCAGCACAGAGATTATGAAAGATACATTTACAAAATAATATAAATACCTGGTGTAAACTATCAAAATATTTACACTAATGGATCAGATATCAGGAGGGAAGAATTGAGAGGAAATGTACCCACATTTGCGTGGAGGAAGAGTGGGAAACAATATATGAAAAACAACCTTAAACCCAGCTGGGATACTAACCCCGAACTCCCCACCACCGACAAACCAGGCAAAATCAGTCTGGTGCCTTTTACCGAGTACTTGCCGAATTCCCTTATCTTATTAATTTCGGACGCGCTATTTTAAATTGTGCACAAGAAGTCTATATTTTGTTACCAGAGAATATACCTAACCACTCCGTGGAGGTGATGGATATAACGGCTGAGACCGGTTCAAGCGGATGGCTTTATTATTGCAGTTTGAGTCTAGCTAGGAAAAAAGTAATTCACCGAACCTGCATCTTGCCTAACTAACCACGAATAGCGACGATTTCCTTTAATCCTCGAGGCCACGTCACTTTTAAATATTAGGTCAGTTTTATTTTATCACCGCATCCTACTACCTGTTCAGGTAGGAGTAGGAATAAGGAAGGAACCACTTAAGAGGTAATCTACCCACATTTGCACGGAAGGAGGTTGAGAAACAATTGAGAAAAAAACACCCACAGTAGACCCGATCATGGTTCGAACTCCAATCTCCCCGTTATCAGCAGGCCAGTATTTCATGAGAGTAACGCCTTACGTTATTCGGCCACTAAAGCGGGTAAGTTTTGGAGGTTCATATAGTTTGTATTAGGGTATTTAACATGCATCCTACGTTTAATCCGAAAGTTAACAAGCTTACTTTGATTTGTTCCACTATATTATATACTGGGTCTGGGTGACCTGGCGGTCTAGGGATAAGGTGTCAAACTTCTATGTTGGGGGTCCGGGGTTTAATCCTCGGTCCCGGCGCATATTTATCAGATTGCCAAACCCTTCCTTCACCTCTGACAATACATCTTGTGAATGTGTGGAATGCCAGGTCTCCATCGTGGTTTGGATCCCCCATTAAACTGTAGGTCCTCCATTTCATCTCACAATCACCCTACCATTACACATTAGCGTAAGAGCGTATAAACCGAACGGGTAGTAAGATGTGGTGCTAATAATAATACTAATAACACTATATTATAGAACATGGGTATTCAACCTTTTTTGTTTGAGTTACCCTAAATATGATTTCTCTTTAACTTTGTATCTTCAAAGTTGTTGGTGCATAATGCAAGTTGGAAGTTATAAGTATTCTATAATCAACATTTAAAATAAATAATATCCAATAACGTATTGAAAAGAATTGAATCGTTATTAAAAGTTGATATTTGAGTCTTATGATCTTGCAAATATATCAAGTACTTTCAAATATTAAATGATTGTGACCAAAATAACCTTGATCAGTCAATTGATGATGATATAATAAAATTAATTAGCTTAATATGAAAATATACATTATATTTATTTTAAATATTTTTCTAGCGTGGTGGAAACATAAGTATTTGAGAAAGGTTGATTTTTAAGGAATAAATATACGATGTAGAGAGAAAAAAAAGCGAGGCAAAAGTAGAATGGAGAAACTATGGATGATAGCAAGACTTTTCATAAGTTTTTAAGTCGTTCGGGGCCCTAAAGAGTTTCCAACCTCTGGTATGGATCCTAGGAAAGAAAAATAGTGTAATCTGTTAAAATAAGATTGTTACCTGACTGATACCTATCAAAGAAAACCTATCCGCAGTGGTGGGTGCATGGACGAAGGGCCAGTTTCATAGTCAAATTTAGTACGCCTCAAGTGCGGCGCTACACTAAATACATGACAACACCTAACTAAACCAGAATGGAATGGGCCGTTCTCGCATAGGAAACTGGCCCATTCCATTTTGGTTCAGGTAGGTGTCGTCATGTACTTAGTGTAGCGCCGCACTTGAGGCGTACTAAATTTGACTATGAAACTGGCTCTAAACCTCAATATCGTCTAGTCAAGAGAGATCGAGGTTCAAACACCCAACCCTATGTACTTAGAGTATTTTTTTCCTTAAATGATTCCCCCTTTTTCCAATCATTCAAATTCTGGTACACTTCCTCTAATTTCTATATCATTAGCGCCAAGGGCTGCCCGAGGTAAATTTTGCAGCGGGATGGGATTGCTTTTTGGCACCCATCAATATAATCGGTGGATAGTTGGAAAATATTAAAATAATCCCCAAACCTAGCAACTTCTAACATTATATAGTCTGGGCTTGATAGGAAAATATTTTGAAGGAGGAATTCACAAATGGTAGCCACACTTCAAACGTTGCACTGTGCGAAATTGTATGAGAACGGTTATGATTACATATTCAACTTTAAGAAAATATTTTATAGACAACATTCTCCTCTTTATATTTTGTTATAACAAACTCTTTGATATAGTGAACGGTTTATGAGATAATTGCAAACAAAGTTTTAAGGGCCCATTTATTCAAGATTGCAGATGTAAAATAACTTTTTAAGAGTGACACTATACACCCTATATTTCACCATAAAAAAATTATACCAACATGTCAAATTTCATTTTAGTATAAAAAGTGAACGATTGCTATGTTAAACAACTCCACAATAATGCTAGGGTTTTGCTAGGTTTGGTTTAGAGATTTTTTTTCTGATCACGCCCACGTTAGATTAGGTTGGTGCTCCGGTGCTCTGTTTGGCACCTCCCTCGAAATGGCACCCCAAACAGCCCCCCGACTCACCCAATATCTCCTGATTAGAGTAATTAAAGGCGTGTGACCCAAACGGGTACGGGGTGAAAATATAAAAATAAACGTAAAGATCATACCACAATATACAAATTAATTAAGCTCGGAAGTGCTGGCTGATGGGGAGGCAAAGGTTCGAATCTCAGCCGAGTATACCGGGGGTGGTTTTATACATTTGATTTATCCTTGTAGTTATCCCACTAAGTACCCTGTTAACGACCATGTGAATGAGTTTTCTCTATTTTCCCCCCTCACTACCCGTTTTTAAAAATATATTATACAACTCTTGTGAAAATCGAATGAACTAAACCATAAATACAGTAAGCCTTAAACAATACACCCTCTAACCCCCTCCCCTGGCCGCGTGGTCTAAGGCGTCACTATCACAATATACTATGTTACCGAGGACGGAGATGTTGGGGTTCGAATCACGGATGAATGTACTGAGAGTGGTTTTTACTCAATTATTTCTTACCCTTTCTCCAAGCAGATGTAGGTCTACATTCTCTAAACTAAAGCTTTCTCATCCCCTACATATTAACATAATTAGTATATATGCGTATAATCCGAACAGGTATCAAGACGCGACGCTAAAGAAAAAAACTACTAGTACTTATATATTTACTAATTGCACACCAAAGCAAACCCGAACTCTATATAAATAACATTTTTAAAAAAAAATTGAAAACGTTTATAAGTAAGGAGCGTGGTTTAAGATAAGACTGAAATAGATAAAGTGAAATGGATTGATATTTCAAATCGATCCTTACACGATTGTACAACTATCCTTTATCATTATTATACTAGGTGTATTTTAATTAGTGTCAAATATTTTAGGGGTGTATTCCCATTGACTAAACATTTGGAAAAGTTAATATAAACATGGGTATAGAAACACTAAGTTTATGAAGTAGGAGGAATTTTTACTGTTCAATTAATAATCAATCCAATAGAAGAAGTGGACTCTATTAAATTAAACACAAGGTTTAACAGAATCAAACAAAAGCACGAGACGGAACAATTATTTACAATAATTTGTTCAAAATGGAGTCCTCCTGCTTCAACGCATCCTCTGAGCCTTTGTTCCATCCTTTGTCGTACTGTGTTGAGAACACCTGGGATATTATTTATTTGCATACATCCACTTACAATACGGTCACTTAAAACGTCAACACTAGGTACAGGAGCTTCGTAAATAATGTACTTTAAATGTACATAGAGATAATATCCATCGAGCTCAAATCGTGTGACTAAGCAGGCCATTCAATGGATCCCCCAAGACCAATCCAACTTCGAGGAAAACCTTTAATAGCTCTAATACAAAGTATTTTTAGACCAATGTTTGTATGAGGTTTTCTTAAGGTTTTGTTTATGGGAAAACGCCTCTAGAATATTTGACACCCATTAGAATACACACACGCTCTATCTATATATCTATCTATCTATCTATCTAACTATCTCTATATAAATACACAAACAATATGAGCCAATAAATTCAAATTTATCCTTTTTAAATCAACCTATATAAATGATAAACAGAATATCCTATGCTTGTGGTCCACCACTCTTAAATATATAATGCCAATTCCCTGTGAAGTGTGTTTCTCTATCAGGTGCAGGTGTAAATTATTATACTCTACCCCTGCAGGTGTAAATGTATCTAAATGAACTGAGCCTGGCCTACAACAGGTCAAAAGAGCCGGTCCGATGGGCCTCTCAGCGGCATCCTCTACAACTCAAGGTGCCAGTTCTCAACAAACGGACCCAGTCAAAAGTCACAAGGCGAAAGAACACCAGCCCAACACAAGGGACGCTGGTAAACTTCCTGTTAATGTTCTTGGAGACATCGAGCATCCATGGGCTCAACCACCTCGTGGCCAACAAGAGAAGTCCAGCAGAGAAGTGAGTGAAACTTAAGGTTTGGGCGAGCGGTCACCACACGGAAACACGTTAACATGGAAAGGGAGCTTTTCCATTCCTCTTCCACGCAAATGTAGAGGCAGTGTGTTTTTTAAATTTCACTCTCCTTATTTTATTTTACAGCTTATTAAATTCACTAAGAATTGTGAGAATTTGTTTGATTAGAATCATTAATCATACACTGAACAGGATATTGTCGTAGTAGCACCAGTGGACTGGGAGACAAACGCGTTATTCTCGTATAGTCAGGTTTGCCGGTGACAAGGAGGTCTGGTTTTGAATTCATGCCTGGTGTAATGAGGGGTTGTTTGTCTCTAAATTGTTTCCCACTCTTCCGCCACGAAAATCCTAGTGTGCTTCCTCTTATTATATTTGCCTCACATCTTCCACATTAGGGGGCGTTTAATTTTTACGTAAGCACCTTGGGGGGAGGAGGGTCAGAACAATGCTTACGTAGAACAGAGAGATGGGTAAGAATGGCGTAGTAACCTAGCCACCCCAAATGAACACATAATAATTAAAAGTACCGAGACGTGGATTCAAGGACTTTGTTCATTATATTAAAAATAGGTTATTGTTTTAGTAACTATAATAATAACTCATGTATTCATTAATACTACTTTCTTTTTAATCATTTAGAAGATTAAAAAAAGTTTCACTTTTTTTAAATTTTACTTTATTGGTACAATAAATTTAAATTAATATTCCAACAATGTTTATTTTGTCTATTTCACACCATTAATTTACACATTTATGTGAGTAATTTAAAAAAAAAAGGTATAACGTGCATAAACATTTATTGTTAATCCTGTGTATAAATTACAAAAAACTTCAACACATATAATGTAAGAAAGAGGGGAGGGGGGTAAGCGCTGGGCTTTTGATTATTTTTGCTTACAAAGTATGGAAAGGGGGTACAAAATAACCAAAAATAGGTTCTTACGTAATAATTGAACTCCCTATGGTGTAATGCCCAGACTGGATAAGGGGCACAAAAATTGACATAAATTTTTGTTTTATTTCTCTACATCAGTGGTTCTCAAAGACTGTGCCACGCCACACTAGTGTGCCACGAGATTTTGCCCGTTATTTTAATGGAAATTAAAAAAAAATATTAAATACAAATATATTAACAAGAAAAATAATAGAGAGAAAAAATATGAGCATTTGAAAATTGAAATATATTTATAATTTGAAATAGTTGAAACAATAAATACTAGTAGATCGAGTTAATAAGACACAAGGGCTTGTCTTTTTTGCACGTATGTATGATAAACAAACGCGCATTTCCTGTTCAATGAAAATAAGTCATTCTCGTTTCTTATTCTTAATGTTTGTAACTGTCAAAAATCCAAGTTCTCAGAGGTTTGTTGTAGAAAATGACAACTGCTTTCTTACAGCATATTCGGATAATTCTGGGTACTCCTTTATTGCTGACATCCAAAACTTAGCAAGTGGTAGTTCTCCATATTTCAGCTGTAGTGTGCGATCTGCCTGCAGTTCAGAGAGTTCTTCGACTTTTTCCAGAGTGAGTTGGGCTGTTGCTTCAAGCTATACTGCATACCGATTGCATACCCAGTCATATTCGTTGATGGTGAGAGGGGAAGTACTAATTTATTTTATCTTTAAGAACCGACAGGTGTTCTAAGCTCAATCATCATGTAATTTCTCCTTGAGGATTTACTACATTTGTAGAAGGAAACATTTTCAGCTACTTCTTTTCCATTTGTAGTTTCTACATTATAAGTTTATTTATTAAACCGTTAAGTTTTCACTTGAGGCTAACACAATTTCTTCTTTGCTTTACATACTTGCATTCAGGATATTTAAGTGGCTGAAAATATCAGCCAAGTAAGCTAGCTTGGCACACCACTCCTCATCATTTAATTAGAAAATAAAGTCCAAGTTTTCGGGAGTAAAGAGGTTACGTTACTCGTTTTTAATTTCATAAAATCTTGTGAACACTTTTTCCCTTGACAGACAACGAATATCGGTGTGTAGAAATAATTTATCGTGGGGAGAGCCCGCTTCAAGACACATTTGTTTGATAAGTTGTGTTTTTAAAGATCGTGATTTAACGTAGATGACCATTTTAATAACGGAGTCAAAACACCTTTAAGTTCAGCTTGTAGAGTTCTCACCAGTATAGCCTCACGATGTATGAAGCAATGAGGGGAGCCTACTTTAGGAAATTCATGTTTTAGTCTTGCAATGAAACCTTTGACTCTTCCAGTCATTGCCGGTGCACCATCTGTACAGACAGAGACACATATTTTATTCCAGCATAGTCCATTGTTTTCCAAGGCATTATGGATGGAGTTGAATATATCTGATCCTGTTTACATGTTAATTAATTATGTGCACGCCAAAAATTGTTCAATGATTTCATCATTTTCAACAAATCTGATGCAGCTCAACACAAGACATTTTTGACTGATGTTTGTTGACTCATCCAGCTAAACGACGAATATTCACCCATCGTTCAATTTGTCAGCTACATTTTTCACAATATCTGAAGACATGTCATCAATACGATGATAAATAGAATCATTTGACAATGGTACTAAAGATACCTCTTTCTCAGTTGCGTTTCCTAAAATTGATTTATCAATTTGTTTGCATCCAGGCAAAATAATGTGAGGCCGCATCTTTATTTCTACTATCTCAGCCACCTTATTGCTGACCAATTGGGCTTTTTCAGCTTATTTGTTCTTTAGTTATTGCTTGTTTTATGCAGATGATAATAAACGGCATAAATAGTTCTCGTCTTTTCCAGTCAAGTGACTGTGTTTTGTATTTAAATGTATTTTAATCTACTCAGAACCATGCTCTCATTACTAAGTTTTCCCCTCACACACCCACATTCAGGAATGGAACAGTTTTCAGGGCCAGCATACGTGAATACAAAGTTCAGGCAACCATTGTTGTACTTGCGAGTTGTATCAAGTATGGCTAGTCTACAACCCGTCTACAACCAAACGCATCCGCTTGTCGGACTCGTAACTACGCAATAACGTAATTTTGTCTGTCTACAATAGCTTACGCAAACACAATCGTATGTCGGAACTGTCGGACCAGCTTGTCGGGAGGAGATGAACATTGTCCATCTCTTGCGTTTGCTTGCGTTCAGCCAATCAAAAAACAAATATGGATGGACGACTAAAATCAAATAATTTGAAGTTATTTGGTGTATGACAAAAGCGCTTGGAAATGTGTAGTATTGAAAACAGGATTTTCAATTAAAATCATGTGTATTTAACCATTTAAATATTTTTTAAATATTTATTTCTTATTTGTAAACATCAATATGAATATGACTTTTATAGTCATCATTGATGTTTGTTCCTATTGGTTGAAATTACGTTTTACGACTTTTCATTGTAGACAGTATAATTTGTATTTAATAAAAGCGTAATTAACGAGTGCATTTGCAATTGCGTAGTTGCGAGTCCGACAAGCGGGTATGTTGGTTGTAGACTGGCCTGTAACGGTGCTGCAACTCACACTTACAACTTGTTTGTTTTCATGTTCATTTCAACTTTGATATTCCACAGATTCATTAGTGAATTTTTCCGTTTTACCAAAAACTTATCCATTTAAACATTAAAACCAAACCTAAAACAAACAAAAAATTTAAATACAACACTTATTCACTAATTTCAAAACACATCAACATCCAGCTCTCACAATACACTCAAAGAAAATTGTTATGTTATTGGGCTAGCAGCCCATGCGCGTCTAACGTCAATTCAATGTATAGCCAACTTAAGCGATCGGTGTGCCACGCTTCATCTTGAGGAGATAGATATACTGTGCTGTGAGAGAGAAAAGTTTGAGATTCACTCTTCAACATGGTGAGGTCAAATTCCCTCTCGTAATAATAACATCCCCTATTTTTTACTTTACGTCATACAAAAAAATATATATAATTACTAAATAGAAACTACACACATCAATCCATAGAGATTGTGCGAATGTCATTGCTTAGTCTAAACAAATAAAATATACCTTTAGTAGATACGTATAGTAATCTCAATCGTTTTTGGATTGTTGTTGTGGGCCTCATATAATTTGACTTTTTTTTTCTTTCAACTTAAAAAAGTTTGATTTGTATTTATTTATTTATTAGCACCACGTCTTACTACCCGTTTGGTTTGTATGCCTATATACTAATTACACTAATATTTTAGGAATTATAAAGAGTAAATTAGAGGATGTGCACCAGCAGTTGCGTGGAAGAATGATGGAAAACCATTTAGGAAAAAACATCCTCGGTGCACCCGACCGGAATCGAACCCCGATCTCTCCATATTCGGTAGTCTAGTCCAACACGAGATTAGCACGTTAGACCGTGGTCACCAAAGCGGGTGATGCGTATAAAAACAATTCAAGAAATGTTGAAATTACAATATGTATGGAACTAAACTAAACGTATCTATTGAGGAAATAGTAGGCTATTTTATTTTATTTTGCGAAAAAAAAACTTGAAAAATACGTGAGTTAACTCTCATTCTCTTCCACCTCCCTTAAAGAGCCCATAAAACGGACAATAAACTGAGAAATTGGTTGGCCGATTAGGGTAGGATCAGAAATCTTACGGAAGTGTGCTTTTATGCATTAGTCAATTGACAACAGCAAAATTAAGACTAGTCTAATAGTTTTTTCATTTTAATATTGTTGATTACGTAACGTTGTTGAAAATCATAACTCATAGGTTTTCTCATGTAGCGTGTCAACCAAATGGTTGAACAGCTACAAGAAAAATATTTAATATTTTTGGGATTTTATGAGAGACAGAAATTAAATCAGCATATTTAATTTAATCTGTTTCTAAAGTTATATCTTCTGATCTACGAAAGTTACCTATCGTCTAACCTCCTAACACGTGGTTGATCAAAAATATTGTCTTTTGATAATTACGGTGTTAAATATCAAAGAAGAAGGCTAATATTATTGTGTTTATGAACTAAAGACTTTAACACTTCACTTTTCCTGGTGGATAATAATTCATAAACGGGCGTTCTACGGCCACGTGGTGTACACACACGAAAAATGTTTAAAAATATTTATATATCCTTTACTTCTCATAAAAACAATAGTGGGTATTAAATAAGTAAAATTAATACAGATATATTATGATATAATATATTTATGAACAAGCTCACCCCAGCCAGATGTCTGCAGATATCATTCTTTTAAAAAACACGAGGTTTTCAACCATGGCCGACCCTACACGTGCGCGCTTGTTGAACTCAGCTGGAGAAGAGACCGGAGGTCAAGATTCGACGCCTACACCTGTTGCGCACACAGAGATACTGGTGGTCATTTAAAGAACCTTGGATAGTGTTCATTTGTTTTTCCTTTTCTCCCCACGTTTATTCTCCTTTATTTCTGTCTGTTCTTACATTTTTATTTCCCATTGCTTCTTCTCCTTGTCCTAGCCAGGGTTGGTATATATATGGGCCGTCCAGAGATAGCATTTCGTAGAATAATTCCACGACGAGTCGAGACTACAAGGAGTATTCGCCGCCCGGCGCCGACACTATAGACCATGGAGACTGCGGCGTCAGATTCGTAGAATAATTTCACTGCGAGTCGAGACAACAAGAAATATTCGCCGCCCGGCGCCGACACTATAGACCATGCAGACTGCGGCGTCAGATTCGTAGAAAGGTTCCACCGTGAGTCAAGACTACACGGAGTATTCGCCGCCCGGCGCCGTCACGAAGGACCATGGCGACTGCGGCGTCAGATTCGCTACCTTCAGCCGTGACAACGGGATAAGGGGTCGCCCTACTCAATTCACCGTGGACATGGACGACGCGTTCAGCTGTACTGGTATCCTGTCGCTGTGGCCAAGTCCTTGCTACTAGGACTTTTGTAAAGTAATGTAACTTATTCATCCTTCTTCTTATATGTCTTTTATTTTATGAGAAGCCTCGTTTGGTTTCTAGAAGAATAGTTTTGTTTTGGTTTACTAAATTTGGTATGTCTAACTTGAGCATAGATGTTTGCTAAGATTATTTATGTGTCACATGGCACTGTTCTTACATTAAAGCCTCTGGCTAAGAATGTTAGTGTTGAGACTTAGTCTGAGTCACGAGTTCGTTACTCTCTTGTTCCGAATTTAGTCATGACGTCCTAAACGTCATGAACATTAGTTTTTTATATTGGGGGCTACTACCAGGATGTCTGTTTACTTTAAAAACAAGTTTAGAACTTTATGTAAATGTAGTTGAAAACTGTGAATTAGCTGAGTATTGGCTTAGTGGCGCTACCCAAGGAAATTGCCTTAGATTCATTGTGGGGTCCGCGCTAATTATTCTATTTTTATATTAGCCTATGATTAGGTTTTGATTTAGCATAGATATTTATAGTTATCAATGTACTATATTATGCTGGCAGTACCATAGGGGAATAAGACCAGCAGTAGTACTTTTGTGACACCTGTTTCATAGCCTCCAATCAGCTGGAGATATCAGCTGTGGATTCATCATGTTTTATGGATACCTATTAATAACAAAATCTACCAAGTAAGACTGTGTAAATTTTACATTCCTTATTTGCTCTTTGCTATTTGTTCAATCTTGTGAAACCTGTATTTATGACAATTTATATTTTGTTTACTATAATAAATGTATGTGTTAAAATGACTCTGTGTTTCTATATATGTATTATATGAACCCAGTAGGGAACATTGGTTCACTCATAATGTAGGGGAAAGTTGCCTATATTGTACCACCACCTAGATCGTACCACCGTTGATTTTCTGGGAAATGATTATGGTAGAGCGCTTTATCGGTTGTGTTTTGAACCTACCATTGTGTTAAGTAACCCGCGAAAATATTACACCGATATGACCACGTTGAACGCTTTTATTAATGTTATTTAGTTTCACTGGATCTGGATGTAATTTTTGGACTTCGTATTTAAGGAAATACTGAATCCAAAGTTATGTTTTACTTGTTTTCGTGCATCTATTATTGTAATATAACCAATTCTACAAGTAACCTATGGTTTATTCTTATCGTAGCGATAGTTTGAGGTTATAAATAAGATTATGTTTAAAGATCAAGGATGTTGCCTAAATCGTGCCACGAGTGAGTTCCTAATTCGTACCGGTACGAATTGGGGTCCTATATTCTTCCTTTTTTCATTGTGTGTCACAAAATGTGGAAACGAAAATATGGAGCTTGGAGTGAATCGGATATGAAACGAGCCCTCGCAGCTTATAGAAATGGGGACATGGGTTTTAATGAATGCTGTCGCCAATATTGTATTGCAAAGCCAACACTCAAACACCACTTAGACTGCAAGAATGTTAAAGCTAATAACGGTACAAAGGCTCTAGGCCGTACAACTACCCTGCCACCTGAAATTGAAAAAGAAGCTCGTCAATCACATTTTTAAATTAGAGGAGCTACTTTTTGGCCTTACAATTGCTGACGTGCGCAAGTTAGCATTTCAAATATCAGAGCAGAATAAAACCCCACATATCTTTAACCGAGAGACCAAAATGGCAGGTAAAAAATTGTTTTACTCTTTTAAGGCGCGCCATAAAGACATATCGTTGCGTGAACCAAAAGTGACATCAATGGCACTAGCAAAAGAATTCAATAAAAAAAGTTTCCAAATTTTTTCACATTTTAGAAAAGATTGTTGATGAAAACAAGATCAATGCTTTCCTCCCTACCACCCGCCTATGTGCGCATGTGCACAACAGTCAAACACCACGTCGCTGGCACTGTGAAGCACACAGTTCCATACAAAGATTTTTGTATCTTTTTCATAAAATGGGGGATGGCTACTGAAGTACTGACACTAAGCTTAAGGAATTTATATTGTACTACCAAATAAAGAAATAATTAAAGAAAAAAAGACTCATTATATCAAATGTTATCGATAATATCAAGTGGAAATAGGGGGTGCTGCATTTCTGCAGTGCCTATACACGAGCCGCCACTACTCAATATAAATTGAATTTAAATTCTAGCACTTACCTAGGAATAGATGTATTATTTATTTGTTTGGAGTTTAGTTGCAGCTAATGGGAGACCTGGTGGTCTAGGGGTAAGGTGTCAGACTTCTGTGCTGGGGGTTCGGGGCTCAATCCTCGGTTTCAACACAGATTTATCTGATTGCCAAACCCTTCCTTCACCTCTGACAAGACGTGTATTAATCGCAGCTTGTGAATGTGTGGAATGCCAGGCCTCCACTGTGGTTCGGATTCCAAGTTAAACTGTAGGTCCTCCAATTCATCTCGCAATCACCCTACCACTACACATTAGCGTAAGTGCGTATAACCCTAACGGGTAGTAATACGCGGTGCTAATAATAATAACTAATTCAAACGGCACCTGAAGGGGGCTGGATAAAATAAATAATACCCCGTGGGCCACTACTCTGTGCTAGTAGCGAAACCACGAGTTGAATACCGTAGAAAGGTACACCAATAGAAAGATAAGAGACTGGTATCAGTCTAAGACCCAACTAGGTCATAGAACAAAACTCTATATGACCTGATTTCCACCAATATTGGATATAAAGATTTAAACTAGCCCGAACATGACCATACAGTATAGGGCGTCAGAATATTGCCCAGGTATTTAAAATCATATCTTATGGACATAGAAAAACAAGCCAGAAACTCTAACATATTAAACTAAGTCTTATGAACATAGAAATATAGAGCTAAAACTCTAACATTCAAAACTAGGCCTTATGGGCATACAAGAACAAGTCAGAACTCTGAGATACAAAACTATGTCTTAAGGACATAGAAAAATAAAGCAAAGACTCTGACATTCAAAAATATGCCTTATGGGCATAGAAAAACAAGTCAAAAATCTGACATACAAAACTATGTTTTATGAACATAGTTAAACAATCACGAATATCCTATCTAAGATAAATAGAATAAGCACTCATAGTCACAGACTTTACTTCATCTGCGGCGAGGAGGAGAAACCGATGCCCCAAACATAGTGATCTCCACTTGCGTAGTCCACTGGTCCTTGGTTCACTTCTAGACAGTTCCTTTGACGAATCGCTACAATAGAATACAAAATGTGAAGCGAGGGATGGCTATTTTATACAAGATGCACTGACGTATTAGAAAACGGACGTCCACCCGGAAAGGGCGGAGGGGGGAGGGGGCGAATTTCCAGAACTGAACAGGAAGACAACTAGCACTAGGAGACGGCCGCTGAGCACAACATAGAGAAGTGACTCGTCATTTTTGTTTGGTCTTTCAAGTTATCTAGATGGCCTTGCGTTGTACCTTAAGGAAGTGTTTGAACAGTCCGCTGGGGTACTTTCCTCGAGTTTGGGCATTTTCAGCAATACTATTTCACCGTAAGTTTATATTTGCCACATATTATTAGGATTTATTAGTTCTTGTATTTATAGTGAAAATCATATATATAAGATATTTTGAGTTTACGTGCTAACGGGCAATTAGCACGTTACAACTAGACCTTTGATGAAGGGGAGATAGAGGTTTGAATATTGGTAGGGTGTACTCGAGGTGGTTTTTCCACTCTTCTTCTAAAAAAAATTGGGTAAACTTTATATAAATGTAACCTTCCTCATCTCTAAGATCATTAGCGTAATTAGTAAATAAGCGTATGACCCAAATGGGTAGTAAGACGTGATGCTAAAAAATACGATAAATTGGTATCATTAATCTCAATTCCACTGGAGTAGTGGTATTACCCTGTCATCCCCATCTTCCTGTTGGCCGGATTTGGTCACGTGACCACGCCTCCTTGCTCTCTGATTGGCTGCTATAAATAGCCCCTACTTCCCCCTCCTCCTGCCCTCATCGAAATGTCCTTCCCTCCTCCCCTTCTCCCCCTACATCCCCTCCCCTACCACCGCGGACATGTTGGTTCTGGATGATTAATTATTAATGATTGTTAATTAATTATTGTTAATTAATTAATTGGTAGGATAGAAATGTTGGAGTTTTTATTCATTGATTAGGGCGTTGTAGTTTATTTATTTGTGTATTAGAACCTCTTGCTATGGGTGTCGAGGGTAGAATTAATATAGGATCTTCTGTCATAAGGCTCTGTCGGACTGTCCCGGAACAAGCAGCACGAACTTCGCGCTATGGCTGTCAGGGGTAGAGTGTGATAAATGGTTCCCCTGACTTTCCTTCCCCCCTCCTTAGAGGTATGTGTCGCAACCCTGGCGCCAGTCTGGCGGGTCGACAAGACAAGTCAGGACAAGAATAGATCGTGACCTCGGCAACCTGGGTTTTCCCTGGCGACAGTATGTCGAACCCTACAAGATGAGTTGAGACAAGGATAGATATTGAGGTCATTGACCCGGGCAACGGGTTTTCCCTGGCGCCAGGTTGGCGGGCAGACAAGACAAGTTGGGACTCGTAAGGGACAATCAGTAAATAAAACACAGATATTACAAATATACATATATTTATTTGTAGCATTTATTGGAAATAAACTACAAAAGCATACAAAGAATTAAGCAAGTGAACTCACCTAGGCCCCATTCAGCTGTTTCACTTCACTATGTCCTCCCCGCACGAGACCACAACAACATGCCTCTATGATATTCACCGAGCGACTAATAGAGGAAATATAGTGCAAGAGTGTACTGAGTGGTATCTCGAGGCGTGGTGTGAAAAGTGTGGTGCGCACGCGCAAGACTATGGTGTTATGTTGCAACACGTGACCTGGAACATTCTACTAGCTCCTACGAGGTTCCACTGGTTTATTTCTATCCCCTTCCTTCTCTTCTTTGTTTTGTGCAGACCATTATTTGTTTATCCCTCTTCCCCCCCTTTTTAGGCTAAACTGAGAGTATATAATGGTGTAGTTCAAAATGTACCACTACTCTTGTCAGGATAATGTTCTCGGACACACATAGGTGTCCTGGATGTTTCAGGGAGGTACTAAATTCCTTTTCGACTTATTGTTCATGGACATTCCTTTTTGGCGAATAATATTCACAATTCATAAAACTTTATTAATTTGGACTCTTTCAAACTAACTTTCTTCAACGTGAAGCCCCGTAAGGGTTCGTGCGATGTCATGAGTATTTGTTTACATATAAATTTTGAGAGATTAGATGTCTATCACCCATACGGCAGAGAAACATTAGTATGTTGTTGTCAAAGTTAGGACTTGTAACTTATTACTCAAATGGCATAGATAGTTTATTCTTACTATAGTGTTGTCCAAGTTAAGACGTATAACTTATGGCCCATATGGCAGGAAAAGTTTACCTTAGCGTAACCAATATTAGTATATTGTTGTCAAAGTTAGGACTTGTAATATATTACTCAAATGGCAAAGATAGTTTATTCTTACTATATTGTTGTCCAAGCTAAGACGAGTAACTTATTGCCCATATGGCAGGGAAATTTTACCTTAGCGTAAGCAATAATAGTATATTGTTGTCAAAGTTAGGACTTGTAACTTATTGTTCAAATGGCAAAGATAGTTTATTCTTGCGTATGCGATATTACTATATTGTTGTCCAAGTTAAGACGTGTAACTTAGTGCCCATATGGCAGGGAAAGTTTACCTTAACGTAAGCAATATTATTATATTGTTGTTAAAGTTAACACTTGCTTCTTATTGTTCAAATGGCAGAGATAGTTTATTTTCGCATAGTATATTGTTGTCCAAGTAAAAGACTTGTATCACCTGCGTGGCAGGGAAATATGGTATGTTCTTTTGATCAAGGCCATAGATAAGTATAGCCCATATATGGCACCAAAAGATTCATATTGTTGTTGTATTGTTTTCTACCTTTTGGAGTAACCTTATATATCACATTGAATCGTAACCGATCTTGGTTACTAAAAGTTCCCGTAACTCTTGTTTTTTGCCATTGCTTAATAGCACACATCTATTGTTCAATATTTATCACCAATATGTTACACCCCATTCGTTAATTTGACCAGTTCATGGATTGGGAAAACTTATGTCCATTCCGTGAAATGGTCTCTTTTCCTGCCCATTTCACCAACTGGGCAAGAAATAGTTCAGTTCATGAATTATGCAGCGCTTGTGCTACCCAGTTCATGAACTGGGCAGCTCCAATCGTTAACCATTTCATGAATTGGACGAATTTTTTCCCGGTCCGTGAAATGGACAAGCGAAGAAAAGGTTTGGTCTTTAAGTTAATTTAACTTTTAATTGTTTCAGAATGGAAGGTTAGGTTAAGTTAGATAGGGTTAGTTTGATATATCTTAAAGGTAATATCATTCAAGCTTGCAGAAGATAGTACAATAAGTGTACCAAATGACTAGATACTACTAAATTAGAAAACTTAACATTTCAATTTCACAATAGATTTATTTAGTAGACATAGAAAATGGTTACATTTTACAAGTTTTACAATAGGCAGAAAATGATAGCGTATTAATTCTCTTCTCAAGTTAAATATCCTTGAGTGATTACTTGATTACTGGCAGTGACCTGGGCAACACAGTGACCAGTCAAGAGGCAGTGGAATTTCTAAAAGGAGAGCAATATAAGAATTAGTTAAAGCAAATATAGAACAAGTTTACAGTATAACATTTACACAGTCTCACTCGACAAGGTTTAGTGTTACTAATACAGTTGGATAGTAGGCTGGTGGATCCAGCTGGATGATGGCTAAGGGCCAGAAGTCATTAAAGTACTAAGGCAGGACATTTTCCCTATACGGTACTACCATGCATTCAATAGTACATCAACCTAATTTTGAACAATCACCTAATTTGAGAACTTATTTACTGGGTAAAACAAAATATAATTTGCGCGGACCCCACTATGACAAACAGTCACTTTCCACGGGTTGCGCACCCAAACTAATACCTATAATGAACATTGACTGCTTAGTCAAACCTCTATGATTTACAACTGCACTGCGTAAGGCAGAAGAAAGAAACAGACTTCCTGGCGATAACCATCAATAACAAAGTACTGATGCACATGACGTTTAGGGTGTCATGAACTATATTACCTTTTAAAGATTTATAGGAACTTGCGATTTAGTGTACATTTACCACACTAAAATTCACATTTTCCAAGTGAGAGGCACGGACGTTAGGACCGTGACCAAAATTACAATAATGCACTCAGCATTTGACTTTATGAGTCATTTAAATTTTACATGTCCATCGGACTTAAAGGCGAAATATAGCCAAGGTACTTCTAGCATAACGAAGTTAGCTAGTTTTTGAATAAGCTACTTGGTCTAACAAAATAGAACAAAAATAATAATGCACTCAGCAATTGACTTTAAGAGTCCTTAACATTTGACTTGTCAATCAGTCAGACAGGTGAAATACTTCTAGCGTTAGCTAGTTCTGAAGATGAAACAAATCTAATAAAGAGAAACATTTCTCTTGCAAAATTAAAAAGCCTTCCAAAAACTATTTACAACATATTAAATAAATAAAGTATCTTCCTACTTCATGCTTGTGGCTAAACGACCCGGCTGGATACTGATACCCTGGTTAAGTTGTCCTGGTGTCCAGCTCGTTGATCCCGACGATAGATTCAGCGCCGTCGATGCTAGGGCGGTGAATCCGTCGCCACAAACTCCATGGTCCTTCTTGGTGTTTTCCTCGCCGGCAGCGCTTCGTCCTAGTTCCTGAGCTGATACAAGGTGTTGTGCATAAAAGTGCTCAAGGCGCTTACTCTTATATAGCGACAAATCAGATATGAACATGAAAAGGAATAACGGAGAATGAATCACGAAGCAGAGGTAAAATAAGGGAGAACGAAAGATAGGGCAAAGAGAAGGGGGTTTTAGAAAAAAAATGAGCTTCTTCAGTCGACCACCAGAGGCGCATGGTCGAGCTGCGCCGTGGCACAGTGCGTCTTTCACTTTGGTCCTTTTCTTCTCAACTGCGTGAGCCGAAGTTGAACCACGTGGAGCAGCCATTATAGAAATTCTGTTTTGTGAAATGAGTAAATGAGATCTGACGGCATCTGTCCTTGGGTGAGTTTTATACACATATATTCTGTATCATAATGTATCAGTATTAATTTAGTTATTTGATTTTCACAGTTTGTTTTACGAGAAGACATGATATAGAAGTATATTATTTAAATTATTTTAACAGCCACGTGGTTAGTTGTAAGTTTTGGGTAGTTTTCTTTTAAATAATTAGGGCCCATATTCACAAATCTTATTCTTCATAATAATAATCTAATCTTCATAACTTTAATAAGATTAGTCTTGTTTTGTGATATCTAGAACCGCAATTATAAAAATGTAAATTAATTTTTTACAAATCCACGTGTTTTAGAATGTAGGCCAATACGCCGTTTTGTATTAGAGTACAACTTTGAGGTAGTTTATCTTTTAATATCTCCATATAGCCCCAACGTGGCACCCAATTACACGAATATTGATAAATAGTTAGATTTTTCCGTTGTAGGTGATCAATCAACCTGATTGACACGCTACATAAGTTCCTGTTCATTAAATGGGCAAGAATCAATGCAAATTTGTCCCAGTTCATGAAATGAAAACTATGTGACCATGGGTTTGGGTTTTTTCTCCCCCTCTAGTTTATTGTGGTTCGCACTCGTGGTTTCGTTCGGAGTGTGCGCCGTACGGTTGAGTCTGTCCACGTGGACCCGCTACCAGGAGAACCCGACCGTCATCTCCATGGAGAAGAACTACAGGGAGTGGAACACGACTTTCCCCGCGGCCACCATTTGTCCCAGTTCACACTACGACGAACACAAGATACAGAACTTTGTCACAAAGTACGTATAAAGTAGGATTATGGCAGGAAGAGCTGTTTGCAATCAACAATGATAACATTTTAGTAAATCATTCATTCAAGTCAACTTTATTTTCGTGCACTGTGTCTCACTACCCATTCGGCCTATATGCATATTTACACTGATGAGATAGGGATTAGGAAATGTATCCGCATTTGCGCGGAAAGAGTGTAAGGTGTGGGAAAAACCCTCGGTACACCCGACCTGGGTTAGAAACACAGTATCCTGCCATTGGCAGTCTAGTCTATTTCGAGAGTGACCAATTAAACATGTTATGTTATCATTTCTCCACCCCTTGTAATTATTTTATATTTTTATACTTTTCACATAGCCTACAGTACATACTACATTATTAGAAATTACTCTTCTTTCTGTAAGGTATTGCAACACTGCACTGCCTCTTGCTGCATACATACAGGTAATCCACTTCAGTGGCCTAATGGTCTGAGGCGTCCCTCTCGTGTTAGCCTGTTCTGTTGATGACGGGGAGATCGGAGCTCAAATCCCAGTCGGGTTTACAGAGTGTAGCTTTCTTGACATGAAAATGCGGGTAGATTACCTGTGCAATGCTTCCTTCCTTATTCCTGCCCCATAAGAGTAATTATAATATATGCGAATAACCTGATTAGGTAGTAAAACGTGGTAATAAAAAACTAGAAACTAAGACAAACTGGTACGTTCTAAGATGGGGATGACAAGGTATTGCATAAAGAAACTTCCTTAAGGCGTATCATTGTTTGAGGTGATTGTAAACAACGCTACCTACGTCACTCATCTCACGAACTCCAAATGGGCAAAATGTATCGAGGTATCGATGCCATATTTTATTTTAATTTTATTTATTACTGCGCTACAAAACGAATGCCTCCTATTTATTTTCACAGAAACTATAACAAAGACAGGGAGCACAATAACATCGTTGGATAGTCGATAGAGAAAGTTTTCAGCTATAAAACACTATTTTTCCACATATACACCACCATTGTCTACGCATTTTCGCCAGCGATGAACAAGAGTCTGCATGCCGCGCTCGTAAAAACCTGCACCAGAGGAGGCTACCCACTTTTTCACAGCTGCGATGACGGCATCGTTGTCGGGAAAATGTTACCCACGTAGTTAATTTTGTTATCGCCCCAAACAGATGGAAGTCAGAAGACGTCAAATCCGGACTATACGGTGGGTGTGGTAGTACCACCTAGAAAAAGTTGCATAGTGGTCCATGCTCTTCAAACTGGTATGGGGCAATGCATTATAGTGTTGCATCCAAAAGGTTGTCTTTTTCTCTGGCCTAACGCTGGAAATTCTGGCCTTTAGCTTAGTCAGTGTCATGATGTAGCGATCAGAGTTAATGAATTGTCCAGGTTCCAGAAAATCCAAAAGGATCACACCTTTCTTATCCCAAAAGTCAGTGCACATTACTTTACCAGTCGATGGCTACATCTTGAACTTTGTCTTTGGTGGGTAATTTGCATGTCAGCACTCCATGTACTGTCGTTTTGATTCTGGCTCGTAGTGGTGGCACTACGTCTCGTCATCGATGATGATTTGGTCCAGGAAACTATCACCTTAAGCATCACAGTGGTTCATCAGGTTTTGGCAGACTTGAATTAGGTGTTATTTCTGTTCCTGTGTGAGCATCCGTGGAGGGGGACCCACATGGCACAAGCTTTGCGATATCCCAACGTTGCCAACATTGTTTACAATTCATTGAAACCTACATTCCGCTCTGTCCCCTGATCATGATTCGCCGATTCATGTGGATGAACTGTTTGAGGCGCTCTTCATTTCGTGGGCGGACAGGTAGCCACCGCTGAAACACGCCACTTACCCCCTCTGTGCTCACACCCACTGTTTGATCTCCGTAAACTTTCAGCAAGCGTCGATGAATGTCAATGAGTGCAATTTATTTTACATGGACACATGACACTCCTCTGCTTCGTTCATATTTCCACGTGAGAGGCAATTTTGACAAACTGCCCCCCTGCTGCTATCTGTTGCATATCAACAAAACTTAGGTGATATTGGCGGAAAGATTCAACCTCTACTTCCATACCACCTACATCCACCTTTGACGTCATGGGCCAACATAAGAAAATAGGAGGCCTTAATTTCGGAGCTCCCCTCATAATTTACACAGACTCGTCTCTCAACTTTCGAACGGGTAGGATGCATATCACTGTATCGATGTCATATTTTATTTTAATCTTTATTTACATCCATTACTGTTTCCAGCCTGTGGTCAGGGTCAGATTTTTATTCAAGTCATATATTTTTTCCCCTACAGGCCCGATAGGCCTGTCGTAGCTTCATATGCCTTAGAATCTAACTTGAAAGACTAGTACAAGCACAACACCCAGTCCCCGGCCGTTAATGTATCACTGTTAAAGGGGAGACTCACAATTCACCAATGATAAATTTGTCGGCCATACCGGAGATCAAACCCGGAACCCTTAGCTCAGTAGTCAGACGTGCGACCGACTGAGCTAAGGTGTCAGGCTTTAATTTAATTTTAGTAGGCTAATCTAACATAGGCCTAGTTAAAAGGCCTCTCTTATGTTAAATACGATAAAACGTGTCGCGTTAACGGTCACAAATCCCGTTAAAATCATCTAAATACTATGAAGTGAATGTGGTTTCAGACAACTTACTTTTTCTGGATAAGATAGGACATTTAACATGGGGAAAGGTTTAGTCGTTTCTGGCAGTGGATGATAGTTTTACCCCCTCCCCCTTTCGTACGATTGGTTATTTCTAAACATGCTAGGGCTAATGCGCTGCTTTAAAAACTCGATTATTTGCTCAGCTGGAGGTTCTTTTGGAGATTGAGAGAGTGTGGGCCTGTTTAAGTAATTTTTGAAAAACATTATAATTTGTAGTAAGGAACATTAATTAATGGTAGTTATAATAATAGAATTCAATATAAAGAATATTACAATGTGAGGTAGAAAAATCTGTTTTAATTAGCACCGAGTCTGAGATCAATTGAGAATTAAGATATGAAAACTGTTTTTAATATCTAAGAAGCTATTAATATAGACATTATTAAAATCAATAATTAACAAGATTACAAATGTAATTGTCCTAAATTATAATAATCATTTGATGTAATGAATAGTAAAATATGGAATAGAATATATGTTTAAATGGACTGAGTCTAATATCAATTGAGGATTAAGATATAAATGCAGTCTTAATAACTAAGAAGCTATTGACATTGACAATGTTACACAATTCACAATATGACAAAATTAATAAAAATGATATTACAAGGGATGTGAAAGCAATGATTTGAATGTAGAATAGATAAGTAATTTAATAGATATAAATCTTAGATTTCAGATTAGCGTTAGATTACTGTCCTTCACAAATTCTAAAAAATCTTAACATACTAAAAATGTGAGTCATTTCACATATAATATAAAAGTAAACATGTTAAAATACATTTACCATAAACACATGAGTCAAATTAAAGTTAAAAACACATTTTGATGAAAATTGATAAGTTATAAGTTAAAGTAGAACAGTTATCAAATGGGAGAGAATAAATTAAATTAAAGTGAGTTGAAAATTGAATTATATTCTTATCTGATGTTGTAATTCCCTTTTATTCTTGATATTGAGTTATATTATTATAACTAATGTTTAAGTAAGTTGATCCTCGGTAGAGTTTTTTTTTTTTAAGCTTAAGGCTAGTCTGTTGGAGTTATAAAATGTTTCTCTCAAAGTTTTGGCATGGGGCTTAATCCGCGAGTTTTAAATATTTGTTTAGATCCTTTGAACATGGGGGTCATGGATATGTTTAAATCTCTCTTTCCACGCAAATGAAGCTGTATTTTTAAAAAAAGTCAACATTCACTTTGTGTTTAGAATTAATAGAAATGTGGTGGGTTAAATATCTTCTGACTCCAAGCAAATCGATCAACCAAATATAACTGTTTTGAGTAAACGTAGGCTATTTCGAATCGAACTCAGTGGTGTTTAGTTTTCATATCCTCTCTCCATGTGAATGCTAGTACAAATGTTACCAAATCTGATCTTCTCATCCAATGTTAGTTAAAAGCGAAAGACCATTGGTTCCAATCTCCTTCGATGTTAAGAATAAAAAATACAATATATATGTGCAATTATACAGTTTTTAGATCTAAGAGTATTTTTATGATTAGAATTAAGAGAAGTGTATTGGGTCAATTAGATTATGATGCCCAAACAAGTCGACAAATAAAATATAACCATTTGTATTTTGAATCGATCCCTGTGGTGCTTACTTTTCAACCACTCTCTTTGTGCGAGTATTGGTACAAATGTTACTAAATTCGACCTCCTCTTAGATACCCAAATATTTTAAGGTGTTCACAGGATTTGTAGTCTATTGCTAGGAGCAGATGTGGATTTACGACTCTGCCGAGCATAGGCACTAGATAATTTGCCGCCCTATTTTCCTGCCTTAATAATCGATGATGCCAGACAGCCATTTTATCCAATAAGTGACCTTCAATTAAAACGATTGTCAATGAATTAAGACGATCCTCTGTTATGTTGGTCAATGTTGCCAACCCTACTGTTTTTCCAGTAAATCTTCTGTATTTTAGCCTTTTTTACTGGTCTACTGTTGAATTCCAATAAAATTAATAGCTCTCCTGTTATTATGTCTGTGGAAGAAAAAGTTTATACGTAGCGTTGTAGTCATTTGAGTTGAGTGTTTATGGGCGAGTTTTCGCAATTGACTTGCTTACGTCTTGGTATCGAGTGTTTTCAAATAAGTGATTCTGACCAAGATGGAGTGCGAAAACGAGTTTGAGATGTTTTTATTTTTTTTTAAATTGCGTTTGGATTGGAGTAGATCTAACAACTGGTAGGTGAGTTTATGTAGTCATACTACATATACTGAAATCGACGGAAAATGAGCTTTATAATTTTATTCTTTGTTAGACTGGTGCTTATTTTGACTAGTCCTAATATTTACACAACATGTCAAGCTAAACATATATTCCCAAAAATAACCTCAAGAAAACATGAGACACGGATGTTATATTAAATAGGCTTAGATCATGTAGTACTCTTTCTTATCCATAAACGGGTTTTAAGTACCTACTTACTTTAATGTATTTCTAGCTAGTAATTGATGTCCATTTTAACTTACAAAAATTTAAAATCCATTGACTACGAAGTTATACTCGTTTAAATCTTACATAAGAAGTGATGCTGTTTTGAAATTGGTGCACAAATCCTCAGTTCATTGGTTGTAACCGTGATGGAACGTAACCATACTCTTTAGTCTGTAGCAATTATTGCTACAAGGTATTCTAAATTGGGTTAGTCAATCAAAACATCACTTACCCAAACTCACCAACCGGACGAGCACGTGGAAAGAACAACACGTACACACACGATGACAACATTGAAACATCTAAGAGCGCTGATCCTAGTGCTGCATTTTGCCACTATGCACCACCACCTGTCTCAATAACAACATGG
>CABFVX010006521.1:0-10496 GCA_902151425.1 Timema shepardi
ATGAGTCATTAATAGAGATGGCTGACCCTTCCTGTTCGGATAGTCTGTGCTATTGGTAGGTACAGTCAAAGAAAGAAGTTTCAGGAAGTAGACGTAACAAATTTACATTTCATTGATCAATTTGGTGTCAGAAATAAAATAAAAGAGTAGAGTTAGTTTAATAAACCAAACAAATTTGAAATAACGACATTATGCACTATAAAAGGATATAAAATAGAAGTATCGGGGTATAAATCGAAAAGTACTTCTATAAGATTAAAAATGATGTAAATTTACAATTATTAAATATATTATAGATTAAAAACTATATTTATTTAAGATATTTTAACTACTTCATTGCATACACTTCATATGCATGTCGAGCTAGAATAAATTTAATCCCTATGCATCAACTACTTTACCTTAAAATAAACACGTAAAATGGATAAAATAGCAAGTTTGACTGCTTATAACTCGATAACTGTAATGATTTGAGATAATTGAATCAATATTTATAACTTATTAAAATAATGCAATAAAATTCTGATGGTCGAATGACCTCAATGGTGTCAACACAAGTTTTGAACTGTCTAGCTGTGGTCCACTGGTCGGTGTTACTGGCTACAGATACCGAATTCTCGAGTTCGATCCCCGGTGCGTCTAAAGCTTATCTGTGAAACTGGATATGAAACAGGGGTCAAACTCAACCTCGTGAGGACAAATGAGGAGTTACTTGAATAAAGAAGTAGCGGTTCCAGTTTAGAAAACTGAGACTAGCGGCCGAAGGGCTCACCGTACTGACCACATAACACCTTCTATCCGCAAATATCGGTACGTTAACGGCGGCGGCCGCTCGGTCGGTATTGCTCACTTGCGGGCTTACACCATGAAGGGGGTTCAAGCGAGTTTTAATTGTTTTTTACATTTTGTAGGTGGGGGAGGGGGGGATTCGCGTGCACTTTTTAAATCAATTGTATTTTCTGAATCATTTTTGGGCACCTTCTTTAGTATTTTCTTTGTTATAAAACACGTTTGATGTATATTTATCGAAGATTTATTTAAAAACGACGCATTGAAACTTCAATTAGCATGCCTGTTTTTTTTTATTGCGTACCACGTCTTACCACTCCTTTGGACCATCGCCTTATTTACAATACTGGGGTGGGGATGAGAGAGGTATAATTTAAAAGAAACATACCCGCATTTAATTTAGGGGATAGGGGGGGGGGGGAAAACACACCATCCCCGGTGTTTGAGGCCGNCAGTGTTTGAGGCCGAGGTTCGAAAACTTTACCTTCCCGGTCACTGACGTTGTGAGAGCATTAGATCGCGCGATCACGCAGTTATCTCCGAGTACTACCCGCACCGGTGGGCACGAGGACTATTATGTCAGGATCGTCTAGTCTATTCCGGTAGCGGGGAGGTCGGGATTTTAATACCGAGGGGGTATTTCTTAAATGATTTTCCCCTCCGCTCAAATGCGGGTACATTTCCTCAAATTGTACATTCCTTATCCTCACGCCATTAGTATACTCAAAATGCTTGTAGGTCCGGAGGGTAGTAGTAATACGCTAAGCATTAAGGAAAAAACATATCTTTGAATCCGAACGCTTCCGTGATACAGTGGTTAAGAGTTCCTCGCTACGGATCCAGAGGTCCCGGGTTCGATCCCCGGTTCTTCCAGAATCTTTCTGTGAGTATGAAACGGGTTTAAACTCAGCCTCGCGAGGACAAAGGAGGAGCTATTTGAATAAATAGGTCACGGTTGCAGTCTAGAAAACCGAAATTAGCGGCCGAAGGGTTGGTCGTGCTGACCACACGACAACCTCTATCCGCAAATGTTAGCACTAACGATGATGGCCGCTCGATATAGATCAATCTCGGGTACAAGCCGTGGAGTTCTTTTCGAATGTTGTTCCTATTTATACACCCGTCAGCGGGACCAGAGCGTTCGTCTGCACTATGCTCCAAGGGCTGAAACTGTGTAAGCGACTCGGAACAAAACTAAATGTGCCTTTGTGACTTTTTCCAGATGACGCGGAACGGGCTCTCCCGGACTTATCGGCGCCTTTGGAGACCATCCCGGAGAACACCGCCAACGGCACAGTCCCAAGTGAGTGTTCCCTACACATTGTTTTACACTAGACCATAATGCATTGCATGGGCCGACCATCGCCACAAGACTGCTAGACGTAGCAATGCACTATTCCGACATTGTGATATAATGGGTCTCTAGTTAAAACGTAAGCCCTTCTCGAGCCTGTAGTACGGTTAAAGGACCCAACTTGACTTTGCGACGATGGTCCACTAACCGGGGGACGGGAGGGGGGGGGGTACTCCTAGCCGCTATAATTGGGTTGTCCGCTGATGTGTAGGTCTAGGTTAAAATCCCGGCCGGGTACACTGAGGGTGATTTATCCTAAATGTTTTCCCACCTTTCCTCCGCATTTCCTCTAAATTATTCTGTCTTCAACTTTGCCCCTTCCTCGGGATTAAACGTGTTGAGCTGGGATGGGTAGCAAGACACTCAGAAAAAAAACACCTCCTATTACAATCGTTTCTTCCTCCCTATAATGTGTTGTTTCCTAATCACCCTATATCGCAAGAATTATTTTGGTGATTTGTCGAGGGTAGGCTCCAATTTATTTTGGCCTAAATTTTAATTATGATATTTAAGACGTGTATTAAGAAATGGCAGCAATTCTCTTAAAAATGATTACTCTGATTAATGTTTTTAGGGCTTTTTTTTTGTAAAGTCTTTTATTTTAAATCAAGTTTTATGTCTTCTCTATAAGAGGATATATTTCTATCCTCTCATGTGGAGAACTTTATGTTCGTTAGTCCCATGGTTCATTTTCCCGTCCCTAATGACCTCCTTAACGTCGACACCTCTTAAAACCTTAGGCCCCAAGTAGTATAAAATAATAATTGTATATATACCGGGTGAGGTATTTAAGCTGGGGCACTAGAATATCCCGAAAACAAAGTATTCTATAAAAAAAAATTGTTTCAAATTTAAGTGTTTTGTTTTTTTTAGAGGGAAAGCGAACAGAACTAGCTATTATTAGAAACTTTTTATTTGATATAATTTTTTTAAGATACTGTACCTTATATTTCTTGTAACAAATTTGTATTCAATAATCTTTTATAACATTATGTTATTCTTTATTATGTTAAATTCATCATTATTCATGAAGCTACTTTTGTCAAATGTGTTCAAAATCTCTCATCACATCTCTAGATTTTTTTATGGAGGTTACCTTTAATGCGAAGTGTATCAAATACCACCTACAACTCCAGAAGACATAAAGAAGCCCATTAAAAATGTTTGCAGAAATATTGATGGAAATACTTTACTGTGGACATGTAGGTACACCAATCTTTTATAAAGCGAATTGAAAAGTGTATCGAGGTTAATGGCCATCATCTTGAACATTTATTAAAGTAGTTTTATAAATAATATTCCATTTAATGTAATAAAGAATAACATAATGTAGTAAAAAGTTCTTGAATAAAAATTGTTATAAAAATACAAGTTAAAAATCATCAAAAATTGATGTCAAATAAAAACGTGCATCACACGAAAGTGTTTTTTTTTTGTGTAGAATAAAATGTCGTTAAAAATAAGTTGACCTTGAAATAATCTCGAAGACTTTCACCGAATCAATAATAACAAGTGCTACTCTCTTTCCCCCTAAAAAAATCTTTCGTTAGAAACAATTTTTTCTTTGTTTTCACGATATCTTGTTGTTTAAACTTTAATGCTTAATCTGGTATATATAAATGATATATGCTAAAATATATATAAAATCAGATATAATAATATATTAAATATACATGTATATAAAATATATTAAATATATATATAATATATATACAATATATATTAAATATATATATACCTAAACATTAAATACACAGGATTTCATTAGTGGAAATAGCTATTTTATATCGGCGACAAAGTAACACAAAACGTAGGACAATTTTTTAAAATTGGCATATTACTAGTAAAAAGATGCGTAAATTGAGATAAAAATTAAAACACAAAATATTAAAAGTGTTTACAGGCCAGGGCCCAACATTCTCATATGGAGAAAATTTGGACATATCCTTAGCAAACTTGATACTCACCTACTTAAACACTAATATATCCTATATGCTCTTAATATAACTTCTCCTAAACTAAATTAATTTAGCCTAACAATTTAAAGTGAAATTGATATTTTCCAATTAAAAAATATTACAATATATTGAACCTGAGTAGTATTTAAAACACTTATTTAAAAAAACTAGTTGGAAATGCTTTATAAATGGAATGTGATGAACAGGCAAAAGCCACACTTATTGTGCACGTAATGTATTTTAATGTATATCTATGTCAGTTTTATTTCAATCTTACATGTTTACATTTATTAATGTGAAAACTTGTTTACATAACATGTTCTCTTGCACTAAATTTATAAATGTATCAAACCACCTGTTTATTTATTTTTTTGTGACAACAACCTACTGGATTCCATTGTGTGATTTTTCTACAGAATGAGACATTTTATTAGCTGTTATGAATGAGTCTATTGTTGTACACACCTTAACTTGACGCGCTCAAGCAATCTAAGCACGAGGGTTGGGGAGTCATACGCCAAGCCTTCAACTATTCTATTTTTCTATTGTCCTTGTCCAATTCCTTTACACACATGTACATTTTTTTTTATCACATGGTTGAACTCTTATTGCCCATGAGTCAAACTAAATTCATTTTCATATTTTGGCTGATAGGGACTAATTGTATGCACTAATTATTCTAGTGTTTTGGTTATAAGAAGATTTAATTTATAGGATATGTACAGTAGCGCCATGGCTTCTTTGGTGCTGACTGACAGCTCACAGCTGACTTCTGACAGCTTTAAAAAGTTACCAGACCAAATTACGTATCCCTACGCTGAACCAGATGATCTCCAAAAACATGTGTTTAGCAGCTGTCACTTCTGACGGTCAAAATGTAGGTATATACCTAAATGTTGACTGTCAGAAGTCAGCTGTGAGCTGTCAGTCAGCACCAAAGAATCCATGGGGCTACTGTACATGAATTTACGATTCTAGATAGTGGAACACCATTTAGGTAAAACACCCTTTAACCCAGAGGGCAGGCATAACTGTGCTTAGTTTAGTTCGCTACTGCGCACGACGTCACCTGGTATACAACAGCAAGACAACTTCATGCGATTATCGTAGTTTATACCTCGGCGTGGCCAAGTTTTTGTTATAGATAGAGCTTAAAATCACAACCAAAATAATTTTCGGTGTGATATGTAATATCATGATCATATGCATGTATATATATTATCTTCAAGCTTTTAGGTGATTTTTCAATAAATTGTTGGGCATTTTTAAGTATATAATTTATTCTTATACATGCAATAAACCATTTCAGCCTCGGTTGATATCGAACAAATTCAATATGGCTGCAGTATATTAATTAGAAATAACAAATTTATTGCAGTAAAATGCTCCACCCAATACAAATTACATTTTGGGAAGCTTTGTGAATTTATATTTAAATAAATTTGCTTTATCCAAATTACAAATTTCGGTTCTATATAATAAAAATAAAGCTAAATATTGCTATGATATTCCAAAACTTTTATTTTGAAGCCGGAGTTGGTATATTTTTACCGACTCCGGTTCCACCCAAATTTTTTTTTTACTCTGACTCCATCCACAGTCCTGTTAGGCCCTATCACACTTAGACGCCAGTGCACAAAATAGAAAGAGAGGCTGGAAAATGAGTAGTTCATCCTCCGAGGCCTCTATAGTCCGTTCCAATTTATCTTACATGGATCCCCTGTAATGCAGCTAACACGACAGCTTCATAGTGTAATATGCCATCTTTCACCCATAGGAAACGACATACCAGTGTTTCGATTATTGTTTAATACACTTTCGTAAAAGTTGCAATGTCAAATAAACTTTCCCTTTTATCTTATACCTCGGTCTGTCTTAGTTTGCCCTGCCCCCAGTAATATGAGATACTTTCCGGCTAATACCTCTAAGAACACGAATATTTTGATCGTGTGCATAGCTGTAGGCCTCAAGTGAGTTTCTTGTTTTTTGGTCAGTTTCTACAAAATCTTCACGAATCCGTGGATAAGACTAGTACGCATGCGCGAGTTTTCGCGAGCTAGCGTATCAGTGTATTAGAATGTTCATCTCAAAAGGTGGTTATGGAGTTCAACGGACACGATCTACTGCACATGCGCGGGTAAACTCTTGAGCTAGAATTCCCATGCAGTAGAGTGGTTACCCCCTTCAGTGTTGCCAACGCCATAGTCTCTAGTGATAGTACATGGACCTCCCTTCCTTCACCTCTGACAAGACATCTTGTGAATGTGAGGAATGCCAGGCCTCCACCGTGGTTCGGATTCCACGTTAAACTGTAGGTCCTCCATTTCATCTCACAATCACCCTACCATTGCACATTAGCGTGAGTGCGTATAACCCGAACGGGTAGTAAGACGCGGTGCTAATAATAATAATAATAATAATAATACATGGACCTGAAATGGATTGTATTTTTATCGTTATGATACTACTTTCTGACATATTGCTAAACCCACAGGTTTTCATAAAATATAGGAATTGATGTACAATTTGTTACTTTACACCAGGGTCACGGGATATTACTTTTAGAAAATATCATAAAATTGGATTTTACAGGTGGTGGAAATATATCAAAAGTAGTAT
The DNA here is from genome assembly GCA_902151425.1 of Timema shepardi. Taxonomy (NCBI): domain Eukaryota; kingdom Metazoa; phylum Arthropoda; class Insecta; order Phasmatodea; family Timematidae; genus Timema; species Timema shepardi. Next base: position 6,721 of record CABFVX010006521.1, read on the forward strand.
CCAGATCGATCGTACAGTTGGCAACGCTGCCTCCCTCTCTGGAGCTGGGGGGGATCAACACGGGCCACTGCACATGCGCGGGTAAACTCTTGAGCTAGAATGCCCATACAGTAGAGTGGTTACCCCCTCTCTGGAGCTGGGAGGGATCAACTACGGGCTACTGCACATGCGCGGGTAAACTCTTGAGCTAGAATGCCCATACAGTAGAGTGGTTACCCCCTCTCTGGAGCTGGTAGGAATCAACACGGGCCACTGCACATGCGCGGTTAAACTCTTGAGCTAGAATGCCCATACAGTAGAGTGGTTACCCCCTCTCTGGAGCCAGAAGGGGTGGGGGTGGGGGATGCTGTGCGCTGTAGTATCGACCTCTCAAGGACCAGTTCAATAGTTGGGGTCGGGTCGGGGCGTTTGTCACGTGACTAGCTTTCATTCGCCCTCTTTACTTTTGTTTTATTTGGTACGCTGTGATTTAACGCCAACTTTCTAAATAAATCTAATTGGGATCATTAAGCACACAGTCGAAGACTATACTCTCCTCTCAGAAACAAGGGGAATAATGTCGTATGCCCAAAAGTTTGTTAACAATTGTATATTTCTATATTTGAGTCTATGGTATTTCAAAAAACTCGGTTTCACCATTAACTGGGAGGACTAAAGCACTTATAAATTACCCGTCTCGCGGTAATGCAAAATAAACTTCATGCTCGTCTAGTCTGGTTTGTCGGTTAAGGAGACAGGGTGTCTACCATCCAGGAAAATCAGGGAAAACGGGAATTAGCCGGGAATTTGGTAAATCACAATAAAAATCCGGGGAAATGATATTTTACTCAAAATATGAAATACAATAATCATTAAATCAGTAAATTATGTCTATTTTTTGTTTGTAGCTGTGTAATATATTTTTTGAATTCCTAGTAAACAATTTTAATACAAATTTAAAAAAATATTCAAATTTTAAAACTTATTATTATTCATAAAAAAATATTAATAGAAAAACGAGTGGAGGGGGGAGGGGGGAGTTAGAAGGAAGTTACATACATTTTAGTGGGGAATTTTAGGAAATGAACAGGGGAAATAAGGGAAAAAGTCGGGGATTTCATTGGTCAAGTTGAGTAGACACCATGGGAGAGGTTGGGGATCGAGTCCCTGCCGGGTGTACTGGGGTTGTTTTTCCCTAAATTGTTCATCACTTTCCTTTCACGCAAAAGTGGTTACATTTCCTCCTAAAAGTTATTTCCTCGTCCCTACCTCATTAACACAATCAAAATGCGTATATCTTGAACGGGTACCCAGTAAAGCGTGGCAGTAAAACTCTAAACATTGTGTTTCTAGCTATTTTTCCAATAAAATCATTTTGTTTTGTGATACACTAAAATTGACAACTCAACTGGTTTTTTTTGCCCCGTGTCTACCTGTTAAGGTTATACATATGTATACTAATTACGCTAATGAGTTAGGGATGATCAAAGCTACATTAAGAGGAAGTGTACCCACATTTACGCGGAGGGAGAGTGGAAAACAATTTTGAAAATACACCTTAATTATACCCGTAATTACGAAACCTGACCTCCCTGTCATTGGCAGTCTAGTTTAACACAGTAGTAGCGCCCTAAACCAAGCGGCCACTGAGGCAAGTTTCAATCTTTAAAAAAAATATATACTCGTATAGTTTATTAACCTAATTTCACACATACTTTGTTATCGTAAGCAAGGGTTAGGCGAGACCTTAGATTAAATACCATTCACGGCACCTTTGATTTAATCATCCACCTGAAAATCAAAGTCTACACAGATTAAAAAAAAACATTCCACTTAATTGTACGTGGGCACGTGGACAAAGGGATAATTAAATAATTGTCAGGATTGTAGGACACGGTACTTTTTTTTCACGGTCTGGTTATAAGCAAGTGGTTTGACTGTGACATGGTCTGTGAGACTGCGATAAAAAGGAATTCCTGGGCCTTCATGACACCGCACTTGATTGTGAACTAACTACAGAAGATATAACTTCCAGACTATATGACGATCTACTAGGGTAGCTACGCCAGTATGAATGTCTTGAATTTATCAATCGATCAATGAATTATTTTATAAATAATATACTTAATGACCTGCATGAACTCTCTATCTTGTATAGTCTGATTTCCATAAGCAAAAACTTTACCTGATATTTCAAACAGTTTGTCTACTTTTTCTTTTGGCAGTCATAAGATTAGGATTTTACCAGGAAGATTATAGACGATATGTCAAGACTATACGGCGCACAGGGCACTGCTGGCCGTGTGGTACAGGGCGCCAGACTTGCATTTCATTTAGCCACCGTTGACGAGGGGTAGTCCCGGCAATAAGGAAGACTTTCTCCGTCTGGTTTATCGTTGTGGTTTTCCCAGGATCGCTCTACGCTAATATATACTAATATGGTGCGCAGCTTACTGGTGTTCGCGTTGTCTAAGGTGCTAAACCTGCATTTTACAAGGAGTGCTCGAATTTTGGCGAGTGCACTTTTTTTGTGTGCTTGGTCTACAGTAGCCCCATGGCTTCTTTGGTGCTGACTGACAGCTCACAGTAGAGAGCTGACAGCTAAAAGCTACCAGACCAAATTATGTACCCCTACGCCGAACCATATTATCTGCAAAAACATGTGTTTAGCAGCTGTCACCTCTGAGAGTCAACATTTAGTTATATACCTAAATGTTGACTGTCGGAAGTCATCTGTGAGCTGTCAGTCAGCACCAAAGAAGCCACGGGGCTACTGTATTAGTTATTACTGTGGCTTTCTCCGCGGATCTCTTCCTCTCATTATATTATATACTATATCAGTGAGAGTGCAACGTTAAACTCGCATCGTACTCGGCTCACATTTAAGGAAGGGTGACTGAGGTTTGATAACTGATCACTGTGGCTTTTCCAGGCGATATTTGAACACCTTTCGCTTCCTCGCGCGCACCGTAGCTTGGGCTGGACCAATCGATAAACTCTTGTCCTCGGAATGTGGAGGGGGTGCGCCAACGAGTTGATGACGAATAGAGGAGGATGTCATAAAACACGGTTCGGAATCTCTGTTACATCTTGAACCAAGGACGTGTTCACGTCGTGGCTGCTGTTGCAATCCTTGCACTGAGAGAAAGGCGCTTAAAGTCTGTTCACGGAAGGAATTGTTTTCTTAAAGGCCTTTTTTCCCTACCAGAAATCTATTATATAGTAGGATATTGGTAGGAAAAAAGACCTTTCAGAGAGAAATTCCTATCGTGAATGGAGTATACCTCGAATGAAACGTTACCAAAGCTATCTTCCTATATTCATAAGCCAAGCCACGTGCTCTGCGGTTGTCACATTTTATTGACCCTCTTAATGTAGGTGTCTTGACATGTATTTTTTGTTTGTATCATAAAAAACCCTTTTTAATGCGGTTTTAATATATTCACACCACCTCTAGGAGAATCGAAACAAATGTTGATTTTCAGTTTGCCATTCAAAAAAATATAAATTTCTAGCTTTTAGTTTTAGACAAAGTCTAGAAGCGTTCGATGGAACTAGGTTTCTAAATCCTTGTATCCATATATTTCTTTAATTAAATACTACGGTACCGGCAAAGATTTATCTGATTACCAAACCCTTCCATCACCTCTGACAAGACATCTTGTGAATGTGGGGAATGCCAGGCCTCCTCCGTGGTTCGGATTCCACGTTAAACTGTAGGTCCTCCATTTCATCTCACAATCATCCTACCATTACACATTAGCGTAAGTGCGTATAACCCGAACGGGTAGTAAGAC
>CABFVX010006521.1:10998-21880 GCA_902151425.1 Timema shepardi
GGAGGCCTGGCATTCCCCACATTCACAAGATGTCTTGTCAGAGGTGAAGGAAGGGTTTGGTAATCAGATAAATCTGTGCCGGGACCGAGGATTGAACCCCGGCCGCCAGCACAGAAGTCTGACACCTTACTCCTAGAGCACCAGGTCACCACTAGTACAAGAGAATCTATGAATTATATTATAACCCGTCACTGAACCTACAGTCGGTTCCCCTGACAGCTATGACAGCTATGACAGCTATGCCACGATTACTGTATCTGTATGTTAGTCTGACGGAGTGTGATGGGTACCGTATGTGTGTTTTGTTACCGGTTCACGCGGGTTAAGCCCACCCGGATCCAGTTCGATCCTTGATAAACAAGTTTACGAGATCTTCGCTTGATCAAACCTGGGTCTCAGATAATAAGCTCGACTAATTACAACCATCCCTAACATCACCCATCAGTCCCCCCTTCTTCCGATCCCGTTTTATTTCCGCTCGGCGTGTTTATGCGCGTTTTAACGAGGCTGTTTACAGTAGCCCCGTGGCTTCTTTGGTGCTGACTGACAGTTCACAGCTGATAGCTAAAAGCTTTTAAAAGTTACCAGACCAAATTATGTATCCCTACGCCGAACCATATGATCTACAAAAACATGTGTTTAGCAGCTGTCACCTCTGACGGTCAAAATTTAGTTATATACCTAAATGTTGACTGTCATAAGTCAGATGTGAGCTGTCAGTCAGCACCAAAGAAGCCCCGGGGCTACTGTAGCCCCGGCGAAGCTTGCAATGGGTTAGGCTTTGAACGCAGCATATTTTCATAGCTGCCATCATCATCGGGACAGTATGAGAGTTTCGCGGGCTGTGTATAAAGAGTCTAAATCCCGACTACTCACTGGACTTGATCTCGTCGCGAAATATTGACCCTACCTCGAGTAAACATGGCTGCTTTTTTTTTAGCATTTACTATCATTAAAAATACCTAGGGATATAAACGGCTTAATCTTAGAGGTAGGCATGGATAGGATAGTTTTAGAGGAAGTGCACTCGTATTATTCGTATTGACTAAGCAAATCGTAAGACATTTAATGATAAAAACCATACTTATTTTAATTTAATTCCATCAAACTAGGTAGGCTAACATATGAAATTAATTAACTATTACAATTAGTAGCTTATATTATATATTTACATTTTTACTTTCTCATATCAAGAGAAAGTATTATAATCGGGCATTTTCGTCCTCGAGATTATGATGAATCTTTACGTTTCATGTGTGTTCGAACCCAAAAAGTAAATTCTAAACAATCTGTCCGTCTATGGCCACATATCTGAAATGGCTTGATGGGTTTTGTTCAAACATGAAATATCTGTGTCATAGGGCGATACCTCGGGACTTTCTTATTTTGATCCTGACCCTCAAACCCTCGAACCCTCGAATTCCAAATATTTGGAAAATGGCTTTAACGACTAGGGCCTACGTTTAAAATTGATTACTAGGGATTGTTTTAAACCCCTAAATAACACTGTACCGGTATTTGTACTTAGTAGGGTAGTTTAACCAGTGAGTTTAAATTATTATTATTATTATTATTATTATTATTAGCACCGCGTCTTACTACCCGTTCGGGTTATACACACTTACCCTAATGTGTAATGGTAGGGTGACTGTGAGATGAAATAGAGGACCTACAGTTTAACGTGGAATCCGAACCACGGGGGAGGCCTGGCATTCCCCACATTCACAAGATGTCTTGTCAGAGGTGAAGGAAGGGTTTGGTAATCAGATAAATCTGTGCCGGGACCGAGGATTGAACCCCGGCCGCCAGCACAGAAGTCTGACACCTTACCCCTAGACCGCCAGGCCACCCGTGAGTTTAAAAACTCTAAATATTTGGAAAATTTCCATAACAATTTTATTCAAAATATATATCTGGGGATTGTTTGACATGACAAATAAAACTTTATACTTATTTTCGGAGGAAATTTGTTTTTTTTTCTTAAAGGCAATTTACTGACACTTTTTTTTTAATTTAAAGATTTAAAAAGAAATTCTAGCAATTTGGTTAAAAATGGGTATTTTTTCACCTGATAAATAAATATATATATTTAATTTACTGAAAAAATTATAAGTATTTTACTGAAACTGTTTATGTAAAATTTGAATTTTTTTGAAAGTATTTCAAACGGCTCTGTTCAAAATTGGTATCGGGGTACTATTTTACATAATCACTAGGTAATAAATAATATGTTTATTTTTCTAAAATACATTTATTTAAGGTTAGTTTACTTATCACAATTTATAGAAAATTTGAAATTTTTTTGAAATTGCCTCGAGTTCATAATGGGTATTTGAGATAATTTTTCTTGATAAATAATAAAACATTTAATATTTACAAATCAAACAATTTTAGAATCTATTACAAATAACTTTATTTTAGAAAATTTGAAATTTGTGTTTATTATATAATAATGAATGTTTGTTGTTATTATAAAGGTTATGTGTGTGTTTTTATGAGAAAAAACTTACATACGGGCAGTTTACTGAAAACCTATTTTTGAAAATTTTCCTCCAAGTTATAATATACAATTTGAAAAAGTTGGTGCAATTGTGTTGTATCATTTATTTAACCTAGCAAATCTGTAAAAAAAATTGGTCATTCTCAAATTGAGGGACAAATAGGAAACCCAAAAATAAAAAAATAAAAATGTAAGGAAAAGTATATTTCAATGCCTGACTACACAACATTTATTAACGAAGTAAGTAATATAATAATATCATCTTACAATTTTCTCGTGTTATTTTTAGTTTTACCTAAGTGGCTACCCATAATCCATCATTTCGCTAACGGTGCTTCAGATACACATAAATATGTTATACTCTCAAAACTTCAAATAAAATATGTATTTTTACTAAGTACACCATATTTTTCTTAACAATAATCTAACAAAATAATATATTTTTCTTAATTTATCGGAATTAGGATTTTGGAAGTGAAGAATCATACAAAATTCATGTGTTAGTGATGTTAAATTTTCCAAAATTCAAAGAAAATTAAGTTTTACATTTTTTATTTAGGTTTTTAATAGCTCATATATTAGTAAGACGTGGTGCTAAATATTATTTTTAATAGCTCATATGTTGATAACAAATACTACTATTTATTATATTACTTAGACTGTTAGTGAGAAATAAGTGATGTTACTGTTGTTACCGTTCAAGTGACGTGGGCGTTAGTGAAGTGATGTTTGAGGAAACAGCATTTACATTGAAAATTTCACTTTACTAACATCAGTTTCGTCACCTAACTGAGGTTAGCGAGGTAATGCCACCAATTTCGTCACTAAGCAACGTTAGCGAAGTGATTACCAAGCAACGTTAGCAAAGTGATAACACCATTTTCATTACCAAGCAACGTTAGCGAAGTGGAGAAACTGTTTTCATTACCAAGCAACGTTAGCGAAGTGATAACACAATTTTCATTACCAAGCAACGTTAGCGAAGTGATTACCAACAACGTTAGCGAAGTGATAACACAATTTTCATTACCAAGCAACGTTAGCGAAGTGATTACCAACAACGTTAGCGAAGTGATTACCAAGCAACGTTAGCAAAGTGATAACACAATTTTCATTACCAAGCAACGTTAGCGAAGTGATTACCAAGCAACGTTAGCAAAGTGATGGCACTTTTTTCGTTACCAAGCAACGTTAGAGAAGTGATGGTACTTTTTTCGTTACCAAGAAACGTTAGCGAAGTGATTACCAAGCAACGTTAGCGAAGTGATGACACTTTTTTCGTTACCAAGCAACGTTAGCGAAGTGATGTTTTTGACGGACTTTGGGTTTAATAACCATGATATATGTGTAAAGCGGCAAACAAATATTGAGGTTAGTTCCTGCCTCCATTTACGTCCAACTGAACTGATATTTGTTTAATTATTTCAAAAACTCCACATGATATCAACGTTGGCGAAGCGATTTGGAATTAACATACTCTATAATATTTACATGAATTTTCGTACATTGACCGAATAATATTAAATACATTTTTTTAACTAATGAAATAACAAGAACTAGTAAGTGCAGTACAACAACACACTACAGCTAATGAAATAACAAGAACTAGTAAGTGCAGGACAACACACTACACCTAATGAAATAACAAGACCTAGTAAGTGCAGGACAACAACACACTACAGCTAATGAAATAACAAGAACTAGTAAGTGCAGGACAACAAAACACTACAGCTAATGAAACAACAAGAACTAGTAAGTGCAGAACAACAACACACTACAGATAATGAAATAACAAGAACTAGTAAGTGCAGGACAACAACACACTACAGCTAATGAAATAACAAGAACTAGTAAGTGCAGGACAACAACACACTACAGCTAATGAAATAACAAGAACTAGTAAGTGCAGGACAACAACACACTACAGCTAATGAAATAACAAGAACTAGTAAGTGCAGGACAACAACACACTACAGCTAATGAAATAACAAGAACTAGTAAGTGCAGGACAACAACACACTACAGCTAATGAAATAACAAGAACTAGTAAGTGCAGGACAACAACACACTACAGCTAATGAAATAACAAGAACTAGTAAGTGCAGGACAACAACACACTACAGCTAATGAAATAACAAGAACTAGTAAGTGCAGGACAACAACACACTACAGCTAATGAAATAACAAGAACTAGTAAGTGCAGGACAACAACACACTACAGCTAATGAAATAACAAGAACTAGTAAGTGCAGGACAACAACACACTACAGCTAATGAAATAACAAGAACTAGTAAGTGCAGGACAACAACACACTACAGCTAATGAAATAACAAGAACTAGTAAGTGCAGGACAACAACACACTACAGCTAATGAAATAACAAGAACTAGTAAGTGCAGGACAACAACACACTACAGCTAATGAAATAACAAGAACTAGTAAGTGCAGGACAACAACACACTACAGCTAATGAAATAACAAGAACTAGTAAGTGCAGGACAACAACACACTACAGCTAATGAAATAACAAGAACTAGTAAGTGCAGGACAACAACACACTACAGCTAATGAAATAACAAGAACTAGTAAGTGCAGGACAACAACACACTACAGCTAATGAAATAACAAGAACTAGTAAGTGCAGGACAACAACACACTACAGCTAATGAAATAACAAGAACTAGTAAGTGCAGGACAACAACACACTACAGCTAATGAAATAACAAGAACTAGTAAGTGCAGGACAACAACACACTACAGCTAATGAAATAACAAGAACTAGTAAGTGCAGGACAACAACACACTACAGCTAATGAAATAACAAGAACTAGTAAGTGCAGGACAACAACACACTACAGCTAATGAAATAACAAGAACTAGTAAGTGCAGGACAACAACACACTACAGCTAATGAAATAACAAGAACTAGTAAGTGCAGGACAACAACACACTACAGCTAATGAAATAACAAGAACTAGTAAGTGCAGGACAACAACACACTACAGCTAATGAAATAACAAGAACTAGTAAGTGCAGGACAACAACACACTACAGCTAATGAAATAACAAGAACTAGTAAGTGCAGGACAACAACACACTACAGCTAATGAAATAACAAGAACTAGTAAGTGCAGGACAACAACACACTACAGCTAATGAAATAACAAGAACTAGTAAGTGCAGGACAACAACACACTACAGCTAATGAAATAACAAGAACTAGTAAGTGCAGGACAACAACACACTACAGCTAATGAAATAACAAGAACTAGTAAGTGCAGGACAACAACACACTACAGCTAATGAAATAACAAGAACTAGTAAGTGCAGGACAACAACACACTACAGCTAATGAAATAACAAGAACTAGTAAGTGCAGGACAACAACACACTACAGCTAATGAAATAACAAGAACTAGTAAGTGCAGGACAACAACACACTACAGCTAATGAAATAACAAGAACTAGTAAGTGCAGGACAACAACACACTACAGCTAATGAAATAACAAGAACTAGTAAGTGCAGGACAACAACACACTACACCTAATGAAATAACAAGAACTAGTAAGTTCAGGACAACAACACACTACGGCTAGTGAAACAACAAGAACTAGTAAGTGCAGGACAACAACACACTACGGCTAATGAAACAACAAGAACTAGTAAGTGCAGGACAACAACACACTACGGCTAGTAAAACAACAAGAACTAGTAAGTGCAGGACAACAACACACTACAGCTAATGAAACAACAAGAACTAGTAAGTGCAGGACAACAACACACTACAGCTAATGAAATAACAAGAACTAGTAAGTGCAGGATAACAACACACTACGGCTAATGGGGAACAGCGGAGCATTCTGGAAGGTTTTAGCGCCTAATTCAAAATATCGTGTTTGTCCATGGTGTGTTACTTGGGGACAAACATTTATTAAAATGTCAAAATTCATGAATAATTTATTGAAATGGATTCTTCAAACAAAAATAACTGTATTAAAGGAATATTTTTCTGTGGTTATATATTTTTTTATTCTTTTTCTTTATTTTTGTATAGAACTTCAAACTTCGAAATTCAGAGGTGGGGACAGTTAGCGATGTGATGAAAGAGACGTTTAATAATTATTTGGTCTAATTTTTTTTAATATAACCATATATAAATGTTTCTATTAAGTTGTATACACTTTCTACTACAAAAATTTTGTTGTTGCTTGTTTTAAAAATAACAAAATATGTATATAAGCAGGAGACAAAAATTGCCCCTCAATTTGAGAATGACCCAAATACGTAGGCCTAACAACTAAACACGCCGTGTAGAGTTAAATGGATCATTAGGCAGAATCCACTTATCATTTCATAAACCCTCCTAGTTTTATATTTATCGCTCAATCACTTCAAATTATAATTATACTTAAGGTGGGATGGAGGGCAGATTTTATAGTAAAAAATCTTTTGATCATAAGTAAATAATACATTTCTACAGAAAATACATTTAGCCAATTCTATAAACCTGTTATCTAAACAATTATTGAGTACTTGTCACGAGCATAGTGACATTCAAACAAAAACGTTTTAAAAGAATAAAAATTATGTCCTGTTGTTTTGATTACTAAACGAACAATATATTTTAATTTTGGCCAAAAATGTTTTTTGCCATAAAAAGTGCCAAAATACATGTCTTAACTCGATATCCTTTCCACCCCACCTTATAACTAATTAAATTAGACGATGATATTTGATTTTGAAAAAGCTATTAGGCTCATATTTAAAAACTTGCTCGGAAACGACGCGTTCTTTTAAACAATGAATCTTATCATTGAGCCGTAACTGTGGAAATGTTGATGGAGCTAATCTGGGATCCGCAACGACATTTGGACTGGGTTTCAAAATATCGAGTGTGCAGTTAGCTAGTCGTCCAAATTTGAAGTATGAGTTCCGCAAAGAAGCTGTTGACCATAGACGTTCTGTTCGAGGCCCTGTGGACGCTCATCTTGAGGAAGGGTTGCGATTTGAACGAGATCTTAACGTATCTTGTGAAGGAATTAGGGTATGATTTGGGCAGAGGCCTTTCCATTCCACCGGGATGGCTTTTTGTCCCCTTTGTTAGTGTTGTTTGGTGTCAATAGTTTAGTAGGGGGTGGATTCTTTTCATGTGGTCTGAATCTCCCACTTTCCCACCAGCTAAATAAAATTGCTTGAGGGTAGTTCGTTGCCTACATATGTTTGCTATGAATGATATTAAATTCATGATTACTTGTTATATTTCAAGTCTTATATGACATATATTTACAATAAGGGTTTTAAACTCGCTCCGGTGGTCGTATGTTCTAAGGCAGGGGTTTTCAATCTTTTTATGTCCAAGGGCCAACGTTTGGTCTGTTGTTGGATCGTGGGCCGCAATACTGCGCCGACAATATCAGGATTGGATACTTGTTAAAATATTTGTATTATCTCATTCCTATACACTTATACTTACACTAGGGATTAGGCCTGTCTCCTGAAGCGAAATTTTGGATTTCTCTTGAAATATGTTCTATTTTGTTTTTTCATATTTGATTCTTGATATGTGATTCTTCATAGCAGAAGGTTGCGCGATTTGTCTTGTCTACTAGAACTGTCATTTGCTGGTTCAAAGTACATTTGTATACAAACGTAATACTTTTCTTCACATATAAAGCAAAAAATCGTTAGTAAGATAACGTAAATTACGTAAATAAAATACATATTTATTTTATTAATTGATTTTGTAAAATAAATATCTGTATTTGTCATTTTTTTTTCTCTTGAAATAATTTTTTATATTTTTTAATGAGCCAGTGGGCAGTAGGTCGCAAGTGACCCCTGGACCGTGTGTTGAAAACCCCTGGTCTAAGACGTCACACTCGCCATAGACTAGAATGCCCATGATGAAGGAGATTGGGGTTCAATTCCGGTCGGGTGCTCTGAGGGTGATTTCCTAAATGGTTCTCCACTCTCCCTCCACACAAATGTGGGTACACTTAATCTAATTTCAACCTTCCTCATCTCTAATGTATTAGGGTAATAATTAGTAGGCGTATAACCTAAACGCGTAGTGAGACTCGTTGCTAACAAAAAATATTTAAAAAAAAATTCACTTGCTGTTTTCCTTTCCCTTATGCTGACGTCATTCGGTGAGAAGGACGAAATGATCTATAACGTGGCTAGCAATTTGGTGTTTGTATTTTTACCTTGGAAACCCCCTTTAAATATACAATGCTATATTCTTGGGTATCCCTGGAGACTTCTGGGTCTAGGGGGATCCCCATCCCCAAACTTCTTATCAACATATCAATTTTCTTAATAATAAATAACTGGCACCAGTTTATTAGTTATCATTTTTTTTTTAATTATCTTATAGAGATAAAGAGAAGAAATGGGGTCTAAATGCCAGGCTCTCTAGTCTGGCTTGCCGATGACGGAAAGGTCGTGATTTTCTTAAATGGTTTGGGTTAACAACTACTTTTTTTGATATAAAAGTTTGCAACACTTCTTTGTTAGGTACGACGCCAAGATAACGGCGGAGCATATCGAAGCGGTGGCTCGTCGAGGCTTAGAATGCGGTGCTCTGCACGCTACCGAGGGCCTCTTCTTCATCGGTGACTTCAACGCCACTAATGGCAACCCGCAACGACCCGAATCAGTAAAACGCCACAAGCGGGAACCGCGTAACTGGGGCTGTACCCGCTGTAGAAGTCTGTCGTCGTCTTCTGATGATTAGAATAACAGCCGTTGGCCTTATATTTAAATTAACAGCTCGCGCCTTTAAGGTGTTCTATCAAAATTCGCTGGTTGTGCTCTCCATTCGGAACTAAACGTTAATTAAATGCCTCCTTCACTATTTATATCTAAATTAAATAAAACATTTTACAAGTCACTCATCCCTACATTTATGTAGATCGTCATACCCACGCCATCGGCATTCAAAATAAGGCGGCAGTCTTGCTTTGTTTAGTTTTCCAGTAGCTAGCAGGCTGGAGTTGGAACCCCCACTGAGGTGTTCTACGCTAATCATCAATTTTTTCTTCCGAGCAATTGTGGGCGCATTTCCTATCAATTCTACTCTCCTCATCCTCACCCCACTAGTGTAAATATGCGTGTTTCACGGATGAGTGATGGTAGTGTTCTTACCCGATACACTCCTTCTAATTAACACGCTTATTAGTTCCAGACCGCGCATCAAATAGAACTAAGATGTACCCGCACCTAACTGTCCACTACTGACGTCACGACCAGCTCGGTAGGTGTGCAACATAGACAATCTTCTAGGAATAGTAAATTGATTACTTCTCAGTTTTTATATTCATTGGATATTATATTTTTATATCACGGATCACTAATTAAATCAATCTCTTTGGTCACTAATAAACTGCTAGAAATGTACTCAGGACTAAATAAATTATCGAGTGATTTTTGAACGAGAGAATATGGTGAATCATTATTCCAAAATATAGAATAAAATAATGTTATTTTGTTTTTGAGAAAAAAAACTCAAAACGGTAAAATGACTTTGGAATCAACTTAACCTATCACTTCAAAATGACTTATGCCACAAGACAGTCTAGTTTTCTGACAGTAAAAGGTATACACTAATAGTAATAATAATATTGTTTTATATTTTCAATTAAGTGATTTTTTTAAATAATCATATAACTTTTTAATTTTAGTGGTTTAGTGGACCCACAATAAATTAATTTACAACAATGTTTATTATGAATTCTTTCGCACCACTAATTTACACCTCTATGTTAGTAATTACCAGCAATTTACAAACTGTATAAAAATATAATAGTTATTCCTGTGGACAAATTACAATATTTTTTTTTACAAATATAACGTAAGCCAGAGGAAGGGCGTGGGGTTGGACCTTTGCTTATTGCTTACGAAAAGGTGGATGGGGCCCAAAATGTCCAAAAATATATTTACCTGATACTTTATAATAACTTTTTTTTCCCCATTTACGACTAACCGGGATTGTAGATACACGATTACACGAACATTGTTCAGTTATAATACGTATTAATTTCTATCCATTGATTATCTTTTGTAAAAGTGACAACAAATCTATCTAAAAAACTGTACTAACTTAAGTCAAGAATTGGTGTGGAAACAGGAAAGAGGGGAGCTTTCCCTTCTGAAAAAACTTGTCCCCTCTTCCCTGACTGGAATAAACTCTTCCCTCCATTGGAATAAACTTGGTCTTCTTTAGATTTATCGGTGACCTGGTGGTCTAGAGGTAAGGTGTCAGACTTCTGTGCTGGCGGCCGGGGTTCAATCCTCGGTCCCGGCAAAGATTTATCTGATTACCAAACCCTTCCTTCACCTCTGACAAGACATCTTGTGAATGTGGGGAATGCCAGGCCTCC
>CABFVX010006521.1:22048-39220 GCA_902151425.1 Timema shepardi
GGGTTATACGCTTTAAGTACTAATTACACTAATGGATTAGGAATTGGGAAGGTTTAATCAGAGGAAGTGAACCCGCATTTGCGTGGAGGGAGAGTGGAAAACCATTTAGGAAAAACCACCCCCAGTTCACCCGACCGAGATTCGAACCTCGACCTCCCCGTCCACAGCGCAGTAGAGCTCAACACGACAAGCGCGTTAGCCAACTACGCCACCGAGGCGGGTTACCTTACTAATCTACGCGTTATCCGTGGGGTTAACTAACGTCACCTCATTGCCAAATACCGCAGTGACTTCTTTGTCCACGGCGCCAATATCAAACCTATCGCTATTATTGGCTATTTACAAAACTAGCGTTTAAAAATTAAATTTGTCGCTAACGCTTATAATTAACTTGTTACACTTAAAACTTTGAACTTTTGATCGATTAATTATTCCTAACCTACAATTGGTATCCAATTGGTAAAAGTTTTAATCCCCATTAAAACTACAAACCATCACAAACTTTTTCTTTTTGCAGAATCATTTCGTGAAGGACATCGTTTATCGTAGGATGCTTTGCACTGTGGCACTTATCTAAGTGGGTTCGGCTTTTTTTACATTAACTCCCATCACTATAGCCATCTGTCCTATCACTAAATCACCACCAGTATCTCCTTACCATTTCGTTTTGAAACCTTTTCCTTTATTGGTCTCCTGATCTTAAAACATGTTTCCTTTTCAACCACAATCTCCGTTTTATCCTTTTAACTGCATCCCAACTTATGGATACTTTGTCCCACAACATTCCCCTTTTGGTGGTCTGCAAACTTTTTACACACGCCAAATATTGGGGCCAGGAACTGAATATTCAAGAGGCCAACATCCATTGGGCAGCCTTCCTCAAATACAAGCACCGTGTCTACAAAATGATGAAGCGATACTGGTAGGTAAACAGCCATATAATATCAGATTTCATTTTGACACGAGTACTTCGACTTCTGATCTTGTACCGTCATATTGTTCGTACAAGGAAGAAGAAAATAAAGTATCTATTCCTAAAACAACATTAATCTCTTCTAATAACTCTGCGGCAGATGTTAGAATGTTCATGTTAGCCGGTGAACAAATTGTTATTCCTATACAAATTGAAATAACTCATAGGGTGAACTCTCAAGAAGAGATAACAATTAAAAAGGAACAGAAAATCGACCCGGCGGAAGTTCCTCAAATATATCGAAACTTGTCAAAAGGTGACTTATCTGAAAATGATTTATTGCTTTTTTCCGAGGAAAAACAATCTTATTTTACCATCCCTGTACGATCTAAAACGACTACCCGTTCGTTAAATGAAAAGTTTTACTTTGAAAGTCCCGAAAATGTGCTTCACTATGAGTTACCTTTGCGAACAAAATATTTGCCTCATTCTGATTTTTGGCGGCATTATTTTCCCCAGTCCTTTCCTTCTGTTGATCTATTACCTGCATTTGAAGTACACTCTCAACATAATGTACCCTATATTCTTAAAACACCTTTACATATAGTCGATAGGCATAATCAAACTGATTTATCTGAAATACTCAAGCACAGAAGAGAGGTACACTATAAAGAAAAAAAGTTTGACAAGTCATCAAAACCAGAAATTAACCATGTCATACTGTCGCCTTTAAAAATGTCGAATGCTAAAACTGATATACGTTTTGACGTTCCAATAATTTTTAGTGGCCAAAAAAGTCAAGTCACGTACTTTAAAAAGTGGTCACAGGAGTTAAGTTCTGTAAATTCTATTCATCCTCATAAAAACACGTCCTTTGAACTGACAGGATCTGATATACCTGGTATTGTCTACGAAACTAAACTGCCTTCTCTTGTTAGAATACTATCAGACGAACATTTAGACAAAGATAGAATAATAGCACCTGAAATATCTAATCGATACATCACTAGAATACCTGAAGAACACCAACTGGAAAACACAACTTCACCTTTTGGAAGAAAAGATGCAACAGAATCAGAAGTTGAAGAAATACCTGTTCTCAAATACTCTCTTGGAAGATTGTTGGAGAATTCTAGATTGCCCGCAAATGCTACGTCGTCTTTTGAAAAGAAGTCGTCACGTGAGCCAGATGACCCTGGGTTATCGGAACTCACTAGTCCGCCAATACCACTAGCTTCTATACCTAAACAAACACATGATACCCACACACCTGGGGTCATTCCTCGTGACGGCAAGTCTCCTTCCGGCTCGGGTGCTCCCCGTTCTAAAAATAAAGTTTCTATTTTATTTCCTAATGACTTGTATATGAGCACTGATGACGCGAAACAAACGTCTTCAGCTACACCAACAGTCGAGTCTGTGTCTCAAATTGCCCCTTCACACGATACCCATGCTTATCCCGCTCATACCTCAATGCACTTTATGCAAATTCTTGATAAGGACTGTCATGAGCCAACAGGTATAGATTCATTGGTACCTATGAATAATTCATTAAATACTCCTCGTCAAGAATCAGAACTAGAAGATATTAATTTGAAGGGTGATACTCCTAGTGAGACCGTTTACGAAATATTTAGCTCTATATCAGCTTTTCAATCACGTACTCCTAGCGAAAATATACTTGCGCCTGAGAAAGAAACACATCGCGTTGACGAAACAGTTTATGCTTTAGAGGCTTTGATTGGTTTTTTTGAAAACACAAAGGTTGAGCCTACCAATCTAGAGCACGCCCACAGTGACTTAAGTTTACCTGAGGAAAAGCTCTATACATCGATCATTCAAACAATTCCACTTGTTGAAATAACACAGGGAAAAGGAGGTGCTCTTGTTCTAGACGTTAAAAAAAATGACACACCTCTTCAAGATGACGTCGACAGTTTACTAGTTAAAGAGGAATATAAACCCAACACTTCAAGGAAAGAAAGTCCTTCTGATCATCCTGGCAACATCATGTGAGTCTTCTTGACGATACATTTGACAACACCCTTCTTATATCTGCTCTCAAACCTGTCCTTAAACACCTACACCCGCCCCGAAATCTAACCATAATACCGAATAATGACTGAAAATCAAGGGGGATGAACCAGCCCAAATAGATGCTGCCAAAATTTTAATAGCATTTATATTTCGAAAGAGTTAAAAAAAAAATCAACTAGACCTGACACATAGATTCCCAAATTATCGATACTAAAAAAAATCGGCTGAAAGGTTTCTCGCTCTTGGGCGGTTGTGATCTGTAAACTCTCTAACCAGACGAATGAACTATACACATCTATTTAAGTGGTAAAGCAAATTCAAAATATTCTACTGCATTGTTACTTACGAAAAAAAAATTCTTGTAGTTTCATCATGTTATTAGTAACTACATATCCTCGGATTGTTTCCATATGTAAACTCTTTTTTTAAAAATAAAATAAATTGCCAGACAGTTATCTTTTATCACATATAGTTTTTCTTTATTTTATTATATAATATACATATTTCATAATCTCACGTTTAGTATTCTGTGTGTAGAGATTCTTGTCTGAAAAGCCTGTCATTAAATAGTTCCCATAGTAATTGGTCAAACCACAATATAGGAATTTTTAATAAACTATATTTAATATTCAGAGCGACAAACCCAGTTTCTGACTTAAAGTGGGGATGTGGAGAATGCAAGTTAAGGGGCAGTTTTTAGTTTTTATAACAAATATATTTGTTTTTGTTAAACTAAATTAAACATTGCTTAGTTACAAACATAGAGTTTAATTTTCTTCACAAGGTGACCTCAACATATTTTGAATATCTGTCATGAGCATACCTACATTAGTTGGGAAACTTTTTAAATGGCGAGAAAAAGGTTTCATTAAATTCCAGGACAAACTTGACAGATTCAAGAAGTGTTGAGGTCACCATGTAAAGAAAATTAAACTCAATGTTTGTACTGAAACAATATTTGATTAAAAAAAAAGTGTTGCTATAAAAACGGCAAAAAAACACCCTTTATTGTACCCAGGTACACACGACACAACTTCTAGTAGGCCCTGCAATCTTTGGGTCACGTAGATCACTTACAAGTTTTACCTCAAGACTGTTCACACGGAATTTGCGAGTGCATACAAGATCTATGAATAGTCACAGGTAGCACAAATTCGTTCAAATATAAACAATATACATAATTTTAAATGTAATATTAAAAACAGGTAATGCTTAAAATTATATATATATATTAATTAAAATTATATATTTCTTATATATACTTTTATTTTATATATACTGTATATACATATATATAAATAATTTAAAATTATATATATATATTAATTAAAATATTATATATTTCTTATATATACTTTTATTTTATATATACTATATATATATATATACTATATATATATATATAAATAATTTAAAATTATTTATATATACACATATATAATATAAAATTATATAAATAAATATATAATTTTAATTAAAACGTTATCGATAGCAATATGTTTATGCCTAGTAATGTATTCAATCTAATTTTCTGTCTAGTAGACAAGAACTATCTATATTAACAACTCAAAAGCTGTAAAATAAAAATCGCTGATATATGATGCGTTCTCCTCCCCACAAGGTACAAGATATTGCATACAAAAAAGTTGTGTAAAGCGTATCTTGTACAATCTTTGGCGTTCCCGCGACGCCATCTTCAGGCTGCAACTTCTTGTACAAGTTTTTGTGCAATAAGTTGTGTCGTGTGTATCTAGCTTAAAGACAGTCCTTGATCTATCCATAGGATTGCAGCACTGCCAAACGGTTACACCCTGAACTAAAGGTAACCATGAGAGTAACTGGCAAGGAGCAAAGAGGATTACAAATGAGTATCTTATTGTATTGTATTGCTTTAACTGAGGTTGCTGTCAGTACTACAAATGAAAGTAAATACCAAGCGCCTGGAAAATACAGGGAATTTTTTTCGTGCTTAGCAAAAACTGTGAATATGCATGGAAACTCACAAAAAAACACTAATATAATATTTTTAAATTCGGGGAACTAAACAAACACTGAGTTTCTAGAAGTTTTATATCCAGGTCTTTCTTTACTTAGAAGAAAAATCGAACTTAAGAAGCAAGCAGCTGATTTAAATGGAGCATTACTATTGGGCCACGAGATCAATATCCCCCATAAGCTCACAGGGGGATTGGGCCACATTCGTTGACCAGGAGGATTATACAAGATATAGATCTATTAAACTTAATTACATTACAGTTGGGCCACGTATATCTGTTATGATACAATTAATATTCAAAAGATTGATTTTATTTTGCTTTTAAAGAGCTACGAAATGTCATATATACAAATTTTCAATAAAGTAATATATATAACATCATCAACTGAATTAAAACATGGGTTGACGACAAGTCTAAAATACACACATAACATATTAAAATTTAGTAACAAAACTTTGATACAACAAATTAAGGACAAAAACAAAGTTTAAAGATCTACAGTGTTGTAAATTAGGTAATAAAATTGAATTAGTGGGTTAGCATCTCCCAAAGAAGTTTAATAAAATAAAGAAAATGTTCTTGTTGAAATTCTACGGTTAATTAATTTTGTAGTGTACCCTTGAATAAGGATTGGATTAGAAAGTAGCCAGCCGAGGGAGTGTCAAAACTTGTACACATAAGGGTTTTTTCTTAGATAAAACATCGAACAATGAATAGTTTTACATTGTCATTCTACTCACAAGGATATGTAAAATGATATCTTAATGACCTAATGATTTGAAATTTTTTATTTACACATGAAAAAAAAGAGGGACAAAAATTGACGAACATGTGTTTTTACCTTTGCTCCATCATTTTGTTTATTTGATTAATTTATTTATGCATGAAAAGTCAACTTTATTTATATGTAGGTTGTGAAGCAATTAACTATCTTTTTAAGTATTAATTATAAAAACCTAAAATTCCCAGAACCAACAGGTGAAAAAAATACAAGTTGACATATACATTTGCACTAACCTTCGTGATACGTTCTGTAAATGACCTGACGAACAGAATCTCTTGTAAAATCATCAAGACTTTCTACAGATACTCCAGGCCTCGGTTGTTTCTGTCTAATCTTGCCAGGAGTTTTAACTTTATCTATTTTCTTGTTATAATAACTGGAATAAAAAAACCCAAATCATTGTGTAGGCCTATATTGATAACATGACACAGAGTATTGTTTATTTAAGTCATTTATCTATCTAACATCATTATATCAAAATATGTCATTATTGTTATAATTAAATAAAAAGAGCAGGGTGAGCAAAAAAACCTATTTTTAATTGATGCGCCGTCATTATTAATTTAAATAAATATATGAGAGAGTAGGAATTTTTTTTATAAGTGATAGTTTGTGTACAGTGTCCTTATAATTTTCACTACACAGAAAGAATGAACGAACTTCAATTAAGGGATGAGAAGAACTACAAGCCTTAAAACAAGTAACTCCATAGATATGTAGCTTGTTATTATGTAAATAAAACTTTTTTTTTATCCTCACTGTCTCACAGTGTTAACACTGTTTTTCAAGTATCTTGTTGTTTTTTCTGCCACGTTGAATGAATCGAAGTCGTCCATCATCTCTTGTCTAATTACTGCTGCAACGTTGATGATGTCCTCTTTGACTCAACTTTTTCTCACACACTGAAGTTAGTTACAGTAGCTAATGCCTCCCAACTTCAGAGCGTGAACTTAACAACAAGAAATAACTAGTAATTTCCAAGTTATAATCTGGTAACTATCATATATGAATAATTTAGAAGAAGACGTGTTTTAAGCGCCAAGTAATAAAATATAAAATTCAAATAAAAACTATACATATATATATAACTATATATATATATATATATATAAAATTAAGAGGAGAATATTGTCAAAGCTTTCAAATATTCTTTAGGGTCAAATCAGGGACATTACAACCATCTTGGAGTTAAAAGCTTTATTTTATACTTAAGACTTTATATACTTAAACTTTAGAGTAATCTATATCGATATCTGAGAAACACTCGCTATTTTTTTATTATCATTATTTTATTATTAGATAAATAATTATTCAATGATAATTAAAAAACAGTTTATTTCCCAAGGATAGCACGCTCACACAACGAAATAATATTCACAAAAGAACACACAGATTACTAAGTAACCGAATTGATATTAAAAAAGACATTGTATTATTCAAATTTGTAATAAAATTATTAACGGGTAGGATAGACACGCCTGAATACAAATCAGTAGTACTCAACTATAAAATATTTTTTCTTCAACTTGTTGACTCACGCACGTGGTTTTATTAACTGTATTTATACGATAATTCACTGTTATAATGTATTTTTTAAAAATTAGATTTTGGTTATGAAAATAAGCGTTTGGTTAGTTGCTTAGTATTGAAGTTTTCTTTTGCTGTTTAATTCTAATTAATTATTAAAAGCAAGAGAACGTTAAAATTGGCCTTATATGCTGAACACAAATATGGCCACTGGATAGAAGCTGCCAGACGTAGAGGAACTTGTTGCAGGTTAGACGGCGAGTTGTATTAATATTTGTGTCTACAAAATTTAAACTTTATATTATTTCACAAACATTTTGTATGTTTTTCTCTCTTTATTATCACAAACCATTTATTTATGTTAAAGTTATGCGAGGGCAGTTATAAAAATATTAATATCTGAATATAATATCATTAACTGTAAAAATTTCACACCCTATTTAACCTGTTATTGCCACAAGAGCTAAAAGAAAAACTAGAATGAACTTACCAGACTTTTTTTTCTCTTAAATTTGATTATGGAAAATAAAATTATACTGTAATCTTTGGGGAAGTATTGTTAAAAGTGATTGGTAATATTTTTAGTGATAATTACTATTATTATTATTATTATTATTATTATTATTATTATTATTAGCACCGCGTCTTACTACCCGTGCGGGCTATTCGCACTTACGCTAATGTGTAATGGTAGGGTGATTGTGAGATGAAATGGAGGACCTACAGTTTAACGTGGAGTCCGAACCACGGTGGAGGCCTGGCATTCCCTTTAGTGATAATAATAGTAGTAATTAGTAAATAATGATTATTTCCAAATATGTTGACAAAAGTTACTGTCAGACAATGTTGGCATTACTGATACCATCTGCTAGCTGTCATGTAAAACCACATGAGTGGTAAGTCCACTGTATTATCAACCATGACGACACTCCGAGCTTTTCGCCAGTGATTGTCTTGGCAGTTGGTTTGATATATCTTTCGACTGATTTGTTCAAAGTGCCCAACATACCAGACGTATCAAAATGAAGAGGAGTGTCACCAGTCATCACTTTCCGTTTAAGGTCGAGTAGCCATACCCGCGCACTGTAATTGGTGCTGCTCCCCGTGGAAGTAACGGCAGCATGAATCGCACGGATATTGTACCTGACTGCTCGAGAGGCGTGATTTGCTACTGAACTGGAGAGTTCCTTACTCCAGGGTGTGTTTTTCTTTTCTTCAGTGGGAGAATTTGCTTCTTCTTACCGAAACATTGTTTCTTTAGTCTTAGTTTAATTTTCTGATACGCTAGCCAATACAGGCAGTAAAACTTTTGAGCTGGGGAGGGGGTAGAGGGATATTTACCATTTAGATACATTTCCCACTCCCCTTTTGAAATAAATTTTCGCCCCTATATATTATTTAACCCCTTTTTTATATTCTAGAATATGAGATGATTCATAACAAACTTCAAAAAAACTTCGAGAGACATCTAATTTTCAAAATATTCTCAAGCTCTTAAGGGCATCCCATTTTCATAAATTTGCTGATAGAGGCCCACTTCAAATGACCTCTAGAGCCACCCAATTTTTAAAAATCTAATGGGAAAGTCCACTTCTAATCTTATAAAGGTGTATAAGTTTAAAAATAAATTTAAAAAAAACCAGACGAGAACTTCTCCAAATAGCTTCAATGGCCATCCAACTGTCAAACATTTTCAGGAGGGCCTCCAAACCCCCTTTGGATTAAGGAGACAAGCCCTTCAAAATCAACTTTTTGTTTAGTTACCCCTCGCTACACAAATACATTTCCGCTGCCACTGGGCGAACACATACGTTTACTTATTTCTGTACATTTATGTAATTGGAAATGTTAGGGTAACTCTTGATGTGTATAACAATATACCTTTTGAATATCAAGTTGTAAGAATGGTCTTAAAATGATTTATATTTTTATATGCTCTCGACCACTAGGAGAGAGAATTATTGTAAGCGTTGAAACAATCGAACTCGAGATTTTGATACATGTCAAAGTTTCATGACCACCTGAAAACGAAAAAGTGGTTTTCGCGATGCCATCTGTCTGTCTGTCTGTCCATATGTATCTGGACAAGAGGCGAAACCATTTTATCGTTCAGATTAAAACTTGGTATTTGGGGTTTTTATAGTCTCCCCGGGTGGTTTTTGGAATTTGATATCTAACCCTGAAATTAAGGATAGTTTAATGAAGAGCAAAAAGAGATACAATCAATTTTCTCAAAAGCAGCTCTTAACGATTTTTATTAAATTTTGTATACAGGCATTGGTTATTATTACAAAATGGACATTTTTGATTTCCGATGAAAATGCCGTTAAGGTCACTTTACATAAGCAGAAATTTCCAATTTTGATCACATCTTCGCAACTATTTGAAGTACGATGTAACTTATAATTGTATTATTATTATTATTATTATTATTATTATTATTATTATTATTAGCACCGCGTCTTACTACCCGTTCGGGCTATACGCACTTACGCTAATGTGTAGTGGTAGAGTGATTGTGAGATGAAATGGAGGACCTACAGTTTAACGTGGAATCCGAACCACGGTGGAGGCCTGGCATTCCCCACATTCACAAGATGTCTTGTCAGAGGTGAAGGAAGGGTTTGGTAATCGGATAAATCTGTGCCGGGACCGAGGATTGAACCCCGGCCGCCAGCATACTTATCATTGTAAAGTTGAAGTTCTGTTAAAGGTAAAAATATTTTAACTTTTAATATATCTTTATAAATCCAATAATTTCTGAGCTATAAGTAACCGTGTATATTTTCTTACGGAGTACTTTGAAACATTAAACCGATTGTTATGCTCTTTGGCGGAGAGAGATACTCCTCTTTTCTCAATGTTTCTGTGACAGTGTATACTATTTCGTTTCACAAATTTTACGAGTGTCTCTAATTTAATATTAAATAGAGAAAAATCTGTGCGGTGCCCTGTGCAATTTTGTTTAGCACCGCGTCTTATTACCTGTTCGTGTTATACGCTTACTCTACTCTAAATGAGTTAGAAAGTTAGAGGAAGTGTACTAGCATTTGTGTGGAAGGGAAGTGGAAAACCACCCTCAGCCCACCCGACTGGGATCGAACCCTGATCTCCCCGTCATCGGCAGTCTGGTCTATTGCGAGAGTGACGCTTTAGACCAGTGGTTCTCAAACTATTATATCACACGTGACCCAATAAAAACTAATAAACCAACTGAGGAACTCCTATGTGTTCATGTCTCATCGCCTTTATCTTATCAACGATACAAGTTGTTTTTTAGCTTTAACTAAAAAGTATTTGAGTACTAATCTTATATTATAAATTGTCTACAGCAAAATTTATTTAGCTATTAAATTGATAGTACATATTTTACATGTGAAAAATAATATGTAACTTCAAAATGTTGGGTGACCTGGCGGTCTAGGAGTAAGGTGTCAGACTTCTGTGCTGGGGGTCCGGGGTTCAATCCTCGGTCGCGGCACAGATTTATCTGATTACCAAACCCTTCCTTCACCTCTGACAAGACATCTTGTGAATGTGGGGAATGCCAGGCCTCCACCGTGGTTCGGATNATGCCAGGTCTCCACCGTGGTTCGGATTCCACGTTAAACTGTAGGTCCTCCATTTCATCTCACAATCACCCTACCATTACACATTAGCGCAAGTGCGTATAACCCGAACGGGTAGTAAGACGCAGTGCTAATAATAATAATAATAATAATAATAATAATTCAAAATGTACTGTTATTTGTCCACTTTTAATACTTTTTTTTTAGATTTTAATAATGTTAAAAAGTCATTTCATTATTAAACCTGATATACTGCTAATAAGATGGATGTTTATGAATTATCAGCATAAACATTTTAGAAGCATTAATGTTTCTACCGTTATTACGCATAATTTTATCACGGAACCCCTGATACCCGTTCGCGTAACCCGGTCTAAGAACCACTGCTTTAGACCACGTGGCCACTGAAACTGGTATTTATTTTATTCAATTGACAGTTTTTCATTTCTCTATATTTAAGTTTTACTTCATATGTTTTAAGTTTGACCCGCCTCGGTGGCGTAGTTGGCTAACGCGCTTGTCGTGTTGAGCTCGACTGCCGAGGACGGGGAGATCGAGGTTCGAATCTCGGTCGGGTGAACTGGGGGTGGTTTTTCCTAAATGGTTTTCCACTCTCCCTCCACGCAAATACGGGTTCACTTCCTTTAATTCAAACTTCCCAATTCCTAACCCGTTAGCGTAATTAGAACTTAAAGCGTATAACCCGAACGGTTAGTAAAACGCGGTGCTAAATATTATTATTTTTAAGTTGGTATTGAAATTGTTGGCTTTTTCTAGAGGAGGGAAGTTGGGGAAACTAATTTCCCGCTTGGCCTCCTTCCCCCCTGTCCATGTGGTTGCTATGAATAATGATCAAAAAACTAAAGTTTATTGAGCCGCCGATATTTCTTGGGGTGTATATTTTGTTGGCACTCCTGAACAATGTGACTTGTGGATAAACAAATCTCTCTCTCGCGTCGACTATAAATATCTCCCGATCTATACTTAGTTCTTTTCAAAATAAGCCGTTCTAAATGCGGGCTAACACAACTGCCATTTCTAAACGTCTGTTAGGGGGGGAACATGTTTATTTCTGGAAAACGATGTTCTCATGACCTCTATGGCGTCAGGCTTTCGACAAAC
Source organism: Timema shepardi (assembly GCA_902151425.1). NCBI lineage: Eukaryota > Metazoa > Arthropoda > Insecta > Phasmatodea > Timematidae > Timema > Timema shepardi. The sequence goes on from CABFVX010006521.1 coordinate 33,998, forward strand.
TGAATGAAGAGGTTAAGGCTCGAATCTCGGTCGCGTGCACTGGGGAAGAATGCGTTTTTTCACTCTCTTTCCACGCTAATGTGTTTACATAGTGTCTGAATATGCCCTCCCAACACTTATACGTGAGATTAAGTCGTTAGTAAACTTAGTGTTGAACCAACCATTATAGAATCACTATCCAATAAATAGCCCGTGCTGTGCGCGGGCTTAGTATCTTTTGTCATTTTGAAACTATTTAAAAACGATCTCTTCTACGTTTCACCCTTTTTTAGTGATTGGATTTTGAAAATCCCCGAAAAGTCAGACCTGGTTAGTCTATAAAGAACCTCCCTGACAATTTTTTATTTTTCCGGTTAGAGTGGTTTGGAAGATATGTAAAAAAAAATAACCTTCCGCTTCACTTCCTTAGGGGTTGAATTTCGAAAAGAAAGAAAAAAAAAGCTCTCGTCCATTACCTGAAAATACTTCTTGCCAATTTTAATATTTCCGTTTCAAATTGGTTTGGATTTGGTTTCATAATATTTTTTTATAATTTTTATTAATATTTAATTAATATTTCGGACATCTCGAACTACATTTTTTTTTAAAATATAAGATACGTTTCGTGTTTTTTTTTATATTACAAAGAATGGAATCCTTTTAAACCTCCGTAGTCTTGAGGTAAAGTACTCGCCTCAGGATCCGATGCTCGTGGGTTCAAACCCGGTCGGATTCGACGGAATTTTCTTGAGCAATACAAATTCGTAGCACAACTTTATCGGAGGTGAAGTAAAGCCGTTAGTCCCATGTAGATTGTGGCATGTAAAATAACTCTGAAAGATATGTGAAAATACTTTTCCATGTGAAATTAGTTGGCCTTTTCGCTCTCACTCATAGAAATTCCCGTTGGTATAATCAGTAGGTTCATAAAGTGCACGTTATATACCTCAAATAAATGAACAAAGTGAAAAATAGGATAGTTTGGTTGTCTGCCACATAGGAGCTATTTAACCTTTAAAACTAACAACATATTTTATTTAAGTTCTATTGAATTATTTTTTATAACCCGGTGACCTGGCGGTCTAGGGGTAAGGTGTTAGACTTCTGTGCTGGCGGCCGGGGTTCAATCCTCGGTCCCGGCACAGATTTATCTGATTACCAAACCCTTCCTTCACCTCTGACAAGACATCTTGTGAATGTGGGGATTGCCAGGCCTCCACCGTGGTTCGGATCCCACGTTAAACTGTAGGTCCTCCATTTCATCTCACAATCACCCTACCATTACACATTAGCGTAAGTGCGTGTAACCCGAACGGGTAGTAAGACGCGGTGCTAATAATAATAATAATAATAATAATAATAATGATAATAATAATATTTTTTATAAGATTAAATCAGGTCGTCCGACATCTTAGCTCAGTCGGTGGCGTGTCTGCATACTGAGCTAAGGGTCCCGGGTTCGATTCATGGCTTGCCCGAAAATTGATCAATGATGAAAAATATGCGATTAGACTTTCACATTGATAGATTAACGGTCGGAGACTGGATGTTGTGCCTCTCCTAGTCCTAAGATAGATTATAAGGCAAATGACGCTACGACAGGCCTAGTAAAGCAGATTGAGTTTATTTATTATACACATATAATGTCGGCTTCTTAAGCATCGTCGAATTAAGATGGTTATATTTAGTTAGGCATCCTTGATAGTGATAGTTAAGGCGTTGTTCTTGATATGATGTCGGACCACCTCTGAGAAACTAGCTCGAATCTCGGTGAGACCCAAAGATTTAGTTTTTCTTTTATTCATACGTTCAACAGTATGTTATCAACGAGAGAGAATTGAAAAAACACAATGAAACTTAGATGTGGATAAACATCTTTTAGTGTAACTTTTTAGTGTTGAAACCCACCCTGACCTTCCACGTCAACAGCGACCATATGGAATACGAATCCGACGGTCCCTCGGCCACCGCTGCAGTACTCACCGGTTTGAAAACGGGTGGGGGGCTGCAATTAAATTTGAAGTTCACTACGAGTGAGTGGGCTTCCAGATTGGGCGGGCGGGCGAGCGAGCGACTAAAATATAAAATAGAACACATTGGTTGTAATGAGAGGTGGACAATTTAGCAACTGTTTAATCTATAAATAATATATATATATATATTTCTAGAGCAATCTACACCCTAATTTTGGTTGGAAGAACAGTAGAGAAAATTCAATCATATTTATCTGCGGCCAACATTGTTAACATTTTACAATATTATTTGTGGTATTTTATAGTTATTGATAATATCTATCAAAAATGACAGCTGCAAATAGCATGAATTGATGTATGAATATATTAAAAATGTTTTAGTAACTTTAGTAACTAACTTCTACTGTTCTTCCTACCAAAATCATACTATACCTAAGTCTGCCTATATTAATTGGTAAGATCATAAACCATACCGCTCTGTATATATATATGTGTGTGTGTGTTCGTGTGTGTGTGTGTAAAATATTAAAATACTTCAATAGTATAATCAAAGTAGGCCTTTACAAATAAGCATCAACATTAGCGTGGAGAGAGGATGGGAAAATCACAACAATAAATCACTTGGCAAAAACCACCCTCAGTTCACTGAGCCAAGATTCGAACCTTTGCCTTCTCGTCAGCAACTATCGAGCGCTATCTGCTAATCACACGCTTGCTCGCACACTTGTCAGTCTGACCGAATCCTGAGGTCTCTGGCGTTAAGAATCCGACTTATATTCTAAACAGAATTTGTTAGAAATGTTGGTTTTTAACGAATGTAGCGCGCTTTGCAAAGAGATTGTCCTACCCTTACAAATCATAGGTTATACATTCCACAACTTTCGTATTCGGAAAACTCGTAAATTTATTCTCTTTATTCTTGGGAAACGGTCGTTGGTGCCGGGGAGGGGAAAGGAAAAAGCCTGTAAAAAAAAGTTTTCGAGTGTCTGAATGTGAAATGTAACTTCCCCGCGAATTCCCCAAATATTCATCCCACAGGAACGTTTGGCTCCGGTCCTGTAACGCTAGTAATATGGGGTGCAATTAGGAGGTGTGGGGGGTTGAAAACTGGGACTCTAGACATGTAGAGGGGTTGCTTTTTCTAACCACTTACATTACAGCTAAGTGCAAAATACGTTAGATATAATGTCAGTCGTTATAATAAATAAAATTGTGTTAATAAAATAAGAATATCAATCAAATAAATTTAAAAATTCAAAGAAGCTTTTGATCTTTTTGCCTAGTTTTTTTTTTCGGGGTGGAATAGTACTTATTTTGGTCATTCGAACATCAAAATTTGACTGCACTATTTTAACACGTGTGCAATTATAAAGTATTAATATCTATTCACTAATTTCAAATTATTATAGTTTACGAGCTATAAAGGGTCAAAATTGCTATTTTATGCTTTACCCGCACCATTGTTAAGCCAAGGTAATTACGTAATGTATGGGGCTAAAATTTAGTATAACCAGACATGCATATGAGTTGAATACAGTGAAATATTTATAATATCCTATAAAGACACATAATTTGTCATGTACAAGAAGTTTAAAAGTGCTACAATTATATCATTTTTTTAAACCATATACTGTTATTTTATGCTGCGATCATTTGTTTTTATCTCATTTTGTAGTATACAAAGTCGTCACTAAGATTATTTTTTTTTAAATCTAACTTTACTCGTTAGTTTCATTAATGGAACCGAATTGATCATTGCAAAATTATAGCTGAATTGACTATTTCATTATATTTCTTGTTTTGGCTGTACCGATTGTAGAATTAACCCAGACTATCCGAACACATCATGTCCGCCGGGCAGAGACAAGGTCGGATTGCCAAACTAATTAATAACTCATGTCATGTCCCTGATTTGACCCTAAAGAATATTTGAAAGCATTGACAATATTCTCCTCTTAATTAAATATTTATATATAGCTTTTATTTGAATTTTATATTTTATTACTCGGTGCTTTAAGCACGTATTCTTCCTCATTATTCATACATGATAGTTACCAGATTCCAACTAGGAAATTACTAGTTATTTCTTGTTTCTAAGTTCACGCCCTGAAGTTAGGAGGCATCAGCTACTGTATCTAACTTCAGTGTGTGACGTAAAGTTGAGTCAAAATTGCAATGTAAATGTCTTTTAAAATTAACTTCCTGCTCTGGAACAACCCAGAACATCGTAGATGTTCAATTTGAGGCAGTTTCCGGTTCTCGGCCATTCTATATGCTTCTATACGTTTTCACGAACTAAACATTATAGTAAGTTCCATTGGCTGAGTTATATCACGGGTGGTGTAATCTCAAGGCTTACTGTGATGCCAGTCTTTGTCTCGGACGGATGTGTGCTACGCGCTCGTCTAGATTGTGTGCAACATGGGCATTTTTCTAGCCAAGTATCAATAATTATCATTGAATAAACCAATATCAAACTCTATCTGACGTTAGTTATTTCTATCATAAAAAGTGAGGCCCCATGTCGGAGTGATAATAACTATTTTAAACGTAACAGATGACGCAACAACCGCGGGACAATCAAACAAGTAAAAATTCCGTAATGTTATAAATAACTTCCAAACGTGGGGCATTTATCATCAAAAATATTACGTAAGTTGACAATTGGCGCCCAAACGAGGGGCCAGCTTTGAGACCATAGCACTCACCCAAGTAAACCGCAAGATGGAGAGTGTCGAGTTACTGACATTGAGTCCTTCTTTATATTCCAATATTTTTCTTCCCGCTTTTTTTCCTTCTGATAGTCATTTAGATATTGAAAAAATATTCTACTGTATCACTTTTGTGCTTGATTGTTTACTAATTTTTAATCTAAATATTACAATTTAATTCATGAATGTTTGAGTTTGACTTATCTAATTGGATTTATACTGAATATTAAAAATTATATAATCAACGCCATAGTGCAGAAAATATTGTAATGCAAGATAGTAATCTTACATCTTATGAGTACTGCAGTTTTTATAAAACAGAACTTTTTCTAAAGATTTTATTAATTTTTCGTGTTTATTGAACATGGGGCTAAGTAAACGCTTACTATATGATTGAATGTGATAAAGTGTAGAAGAGAGTAGAATTAGATTATTATTCTGCTTCCAGCTATTCTATTGGATTCATTTTTTTCGGTTCTTTTATTTAACAGAAAGACTAAATGCGCTTGCAGTACTTTCAATGGAGAACAATTTCCTCAATTGTCATCCAGAGATCAAGG
>CABFVX010006522.1:0-11383 GCA_902151425.1 Timema shepardi
GTGGTGGTGTTAGTGGTGGTACTGGTAGTGGTGGTGGTAGTGATGGTATGTGGTGGTGTTAGTGGTGGTACTGGTAGTGGTGGTAGTGATGGTATGTGGTGGTGTTAGTGGTGGTACTTGGTAGTGGTGGTAGTGATGGTATGTGGTGGTGTTAGTGGTGGTACTGGTAGTGGTGGTGGTAGTGATGGTATGTGGTGGTGTTAGTGGTAGTAGTGATGGTATGTGGTGGTGTTAGTGGTGGTACTGGTGGTGGTGTTAGTGGTGGTGGTGTTAGTGGTGGTACCACCACCACCACCACCACTACTAAATAAATGTGTTTCTTTTTTAAATATATATATATATATATATGTAACACACCATCTTACTACCGTTTCGACTTATACCCTAATGTCCTAATTACACTGTGTTAGGGATTAGGAAGGTTAAATTTAGAGGAAGTGCAACAACATTTGTGTGGATGGAGTGTGTAAAACCATTCATGAATACCACCCCCTCAGTGCACCCCCGATCGGTAATGAACCCCGATCTTCCCATCTTCAGCAGTACAGTCCAACACGAGGGTAGCGCGTTAGACCATTCAACCACCGAAGCGGGTAGAAATAAATAGTGGATGAAACTACTTTTTTTAAATCAACTTTCTTAACTCCAAGAACTTAGGGGCACTCTCTTTGAGAACCACTGCTCTAGACCTGTAAGATTTCTTGGTCCCATTCCAGTCATCGTCCTAAAAATATTTTCAAATCGGTTTGTATGACCGAATTATCCGAAATTTTTATTTATTGACGCGTGAAATTATTGAGTATTGGTTGGGATAATTTTTATACAAATATATCTAATATTATTCACCCAAAATACTTACTAAAGTCTGTTCACTGTAGGAATTGTTTTCTGAAAGGTCATTTTCCTTAACAGAAATCTATTATATAGTAGGATATTGGTAGGAAAAAAGTCCTTTCAGAGGGTAATTCCTGCCGTGAATGGAGTATAGGCCTACACACTTTAATAGGTCCAACAATATATTGAAATATATTATTAGCTGTGGGGTGCCCGATTAACAAATAAATTAAGATTGTTTAAACACAATAGTTATTGTCGTGCAGACTTAAATACTCACAGGTTTATAGTTGAGGAGTAAGTGGTTAGGTTGAACCAATTGTTATTGAAATATCCACTAAATTCTCAACACTTGGAAGAGTTGACTCAGTGGTTGGACTGGACACTTATCATCACTAGACTGGCTGACGCAATCTCTGGGCTCGCCGCTTGGGTGAGGGTCTTTGTTGCTTTCTTGCTGAGTCGAACTACCGAGTCAGTCGTCCCAACTTAATAAATTACGTTCTGAAAATGTCAAAGACGAATGACAGGGAACTAACTACTAAATTAGTTTTGGATATTTCCCGACAGTGTTTGTGTGTGTCTCAAACAGGAATTTAAATCAAATTTAGACTTCTTAATTAATATTATGGTTCAAGTGGAAGTGAGGGTAACTTAGTTTTACAAGCACATGATGTGTCATTGTTGGCGATCTTGGGTAATGAGAATGGTACTTCCCCCAAAAATACCAACTCCTTATGGCAGTGTTACCAATTTAACGGGGGTTTTCCACCTGGATCTAGTTTTTTAAAATAGTTTTTTCACCTTCAAAGTTAGTCTGGTAGAATTTCTAGCATTTAAAAAACACACATATGATTGATAACGCTTTTAGCTAACGAGAAATAAATACTTTACGTTTTTTTTAAATGGTTTTCTTGATTGTTTAGAAATATAAAAGTGAAGTAGATAAGAGTCTTCAAGGGTATTCCCCGACCCACAAATCTAGTCGAGAAAAGGGGATGGGGGGAATTCCCGCTTGTAAAAATTATTTGAGAAGGAACCTTGTCCTTACTCACGCGATAGACTGTATTGGCGATGATGGTAAGATCGCGGTTCGATCCCAGTCGGATGTACAGTGTGTGGCTTTTTCATAAATTATTATTATTATTATTATTAGCACCGAGTCTTACTACCCGTTCGGGTTGTACGCACTTACGCTAATGTGTAATGGTAGGGTGATTGTGAGATGAAATGGAGGACCTACAGTTTAACGTGGAATCCGAACCACGNGTCTTGTCAGAGGTGAAGGAAGGGTTTGGTAATCAGATAAATCTGTGCCGGGACCGAGGATTGAACCCCGGCCGTCAGCACAGAAGGTTGATGACACCTTATCCCTAGACCACCAGGTCACCAAAAACTACGATATTAGAGTAGGCTTGGTGAAAAAAGGGCTGTAGATTTACTTCCTCTAATAAATACGGTAAAACTATCAGCGAGCTTTCTTCTTTACCTTGAAGTTTCATAGTTTTCTTTCCCCAATTTCTTATTTACATGACAGGGTGGTTGTAAGTGAAGGAGAAACGGGAGTACAAGCTTATACATATTATATTAGTTCCATAAAACGACACAGTCCAATGTATTTTAAGCCGTGTGGCCAGACAGCGATTGATACTCTCTCGCTGACCGAGGCGGCCGCCTTAACAAGACTCAGATCCGGATCCAAGATTTTGAAGATTCAGATCCGGATCCAAGATTTTGAAGACTCAGATCCGGATCCAAGATTTTGAAGATTCAGATCCGGATCCGAGATTTTGAATACTCAGATCCGGATCCAAGCTTTTGAAGCGTCACACAGGTTTACTAAAGTAATAAACTGATGTGTGCTTTTTGTCGATATTAATGTGTAGAGTTTGTATTTACCAAGGATTATGTTTGAGGAATTTGTAAATTTAAATAACCACTTAACCCATTTCAGTGGCCGCATGATCTATCTTAGGCAGACACTCGCAAAAAGACTGGATTCCCTTTGACGGGGAGCTAAGGGTTCGAATACCAGTCGGGTGTACTCGGGGGGGGTGGTTTTTCATCAATTTGTGTTTTACTCTCCCTCCACGCAAATGAAGGTACAATTAATCTAAATCCAACCTTCCTCATATCTAGCACAATATTATAATTTGTACATATACCCAAATATGTAGAAAGATGCGAAGCTAAAAAAAACCCCGCTTAATTAAAGTCCCATAATTAACTAAAATACAATGCAAACTAGCTGAGACATATTTTTTGCAAATGAGATGGACATAGTACAAATAACTTATGTATGACACTTGAGGAGGGCCGGTCTTATGACTCCTGGATAAATATTAATCTGGTAGATAAGTTAAAAGTGCGTCTTATGACTGCCAGATAAAATGTATCTATCCATCACATTTTTACCGGGAGGTTTAAGTACCTGATAACTTTTATCTGAAAGTTAAAATGGTTGTTGTCGTGGTGACGCGTTGTTTTTAATGAGGTTTCACCAATCAGAATCTGTTTTTAGGTTAAAATATTGGTTCAAGCACAGGCCCGGGCTCTAACTATATAAAGTTAGAACATTTAATTCACACTTTAATATAAACTGACAAGCTATTTGTAGAGTTATAGTTATATAGGAACAAATTATTTAAATGTGAATACAATAAATTAAATGTTGTAAACGCTGTACCCAACTATTGCCCACATTTTGGCAGACACCGAAATTAGTACTCGCAAGACAACTTAGCTTCTGCGCCCACGTGACGTCATCTGTTTCCTCGCACTCGTTTAGCCGCCATTATTATACAAATGTTGAGCTTTGTAGTCTTTTTCCAGGTAGTAGCGGTAGCAGTAGGGTTTATACGCATGCGCGCACCAATAAAAACAGTACCAACCTTGCGTTTTCTGCATGAAAATATATTTATTATTTAGATATTCATCCGGCAAATAAATTCAGTTCATAATACGCGTAAAACATTAAAGTGGCTGATAACCTTTATCTGGTAGATAACTTTAACCTCCCGATAGCAATATTTATCTAGCAGTCATAAGACCGGTCCTTACTACCTTAAATTTGAGGACAGCTATACTATTATTATTAGGTGTTCTGTCTTATGACAGGTCGATTCCGTTTTCAGTGAACTTGGACCGCCAATGTGCCCTGTCCTGTAACTCATCCTTCACCTCCTACAAGTTTCTTCTTTCCCTCAACCTTGCCTTGTATGACGTCACATAGATGACAGTTCCTCCTGAAGATATGTCCGATACAGTTTGCTTTGCACCGACGAATCACATCCAAAATGATTATCTTCTCGCCGAATCTTCTTAGGACTTGTTCATTTGTCACCCTGTCTGTCCACCTGATCTTCTCACCCACTCTTCATTTGTCCCCCTGTCTGTCCACCTGATCTTCTCACCCACTCTTCATTTGTCCCCCTGTCTGTCCACCTGATCTTCTCACCCACTCTTCATTTGTCCCCCTGTCTGTCCACCTGATCTTCTCACCCACTCTTCACTTGTCCCCCTATCTGTCCACCTGATCTTCTCACCCACTCTTCATTTGTCCCCCTGTCTGTCCACCTGATTTTCTCACCCACTCTTCATTTGTCCCCCTATCTGTCCACCTGATCTTCTCCCCCACTCTTCATTTGTCACTCTGTCTGTCCACCTGATCTTCTCAAGTCTTCTCAAGTCTACATTTCAAAGCTCTCCAAGTATTTCTTCTCCATGTTCCTGAGAGTCCAAGTTTCTGCTCCATACAGTGTGATTCTCCAAATGTAGTATTTCACCAGTTTCCTCCTCAGTTCCAAACTCAACTCGCTGGTCAGCAGTGACCTCTTCTTGTTGAAAGCTTCCTTGACCTTGGCGATCCTCGACCTAATTTCTTTAGTTCAGCAGGCATCTTTTGTCAGCTGACCTCCCAGGTACTTGAACTGTACAATGCTTTCCTACTCCTGGTTTACAATTTTGATTTTCAACAGCTCTTCATTTTTTTTAAATCACCATCACTTTTGACTTCTCAATATTGATCTCCATTCCATATCTTTTCCCTGTCTCCATCAGTGTATCCATATTTTCCTGTAACTCCTATTAAATTAAAACTAAATTTGGTGTAATCACCATAAATGATAACTATGAGCTTGGAGGCTATCTCTATTTAAATATACTGTACATCTAAACATGTATACTATAAATAACAGTGGAACCTGGATAAATCGAACTTGAAAGGACCAGGAAAAAATTCGAATTAAATAAGTTTATTAAAAGGAATTCCCTTTTACACTTTCTTTATCACCACTACTTTTGTGGTCAAAGTGAATGATTTATAGGACTGTGGCTTGGACAGTGACATCACGACACACACACACACACACACACACATACACACTACTGTACAATATGTACTAAATAAAAACTAAACAACAAAACCAAATAAACTCGCACGTCACAAGAATATCGCTACGACCGAATCACTAAGAACAACGCACGTAACCGCTCGAGAGGTTTGACCTGGACTAACGGAGTACAGAACTGTACGAAGACGTATGGGTGAGCGAAGGGAGGGGGGGAAAGAAGGGTACTGACCACATTCCAACGTCGCCTCCCCTGTTTTCAAAAATAGAACAACACGGCACCTCAACTAGAAGTTGGAAAACAATACTGCACCGTACACTACAACTTACGAAAAGTTCGAACTAACCAAAACAAAATTATAACTATCCACAATTTTTCAACATTGTTTTAATACAAAATTCACGGGACCAGACGAAAAAATTCTAATCAAAGACGATTTCAAACTAGGTAGGTTCGAACTAGTCAGGTTACACTGTATATGTATATTTATCAATATTATTATAATATATTTATGTTATTTATTATGTTTGAATGTGTTATTTATTATGTTTGAATGTGTTATTTATTATTTGTAGTCTGCGTCTAACCCACATTCAGCACACCCACATATTTACACTAATGGAGTAGGGATTAGATAGGTCAGATTTCTGGGAAGTGTACCCGCATTTTACTAAAGATCTAACGGGAAACCATTTAAGAAAAAAAAACTCCTTTAGTATACCTAGCTGGTATTCAAACCCCTGACATTCACGTCACCGTGAACCAAACGATATGAGAATGACGACTTTATCCACGTGGTAGCTTGTGCAGATGTTAAATTTTAGTGTAATATTAACAGTAATAACAATAATGACGTGTCTGGGCTACATCACTCGTAGCCCAGTAGTGGAGGTATTAGCCAGTATTAATGAACCGTTGTACAGGGGTAGCCCAAACGTACTAACTGTCCGTACTTACTTTCCGTGGAGGATCTTTCCTTGTCCTGATGAAATGAGGTGATGGTGAGTATGAGGGTGATAGTGAGTATGAGGGTGATAGTATGAGGGTGATAGTGAGTATGAGGGTGACAGTGAGTATGAGGGGGATAGTATGAGGGTGATAGTGAGTATGAGGGTGACAGTGAGTATGAGGGTGACAGTGAGTATGAGGGTGATAGTGAGTATGAGGGTGATAGTGAGTATGAGGGTGGCAGTGAGTATGAGGGTGACAGTGAGTATGAGGATGATAGTGAGTATGAGGATGATAGTGAGTATGAAGGTGATGGTGAGTATGAGGGTGATGGTGAGTATGAGGGTGGCGGTGAGTATGAGGGTGATAGTGAGTATAAGGGTGATAGTGAGTATGAGGGTGATAGTGAGTATGAGGGTGGCAGTGAGTATGAGGGTGATAGTGAGTATGAGGGTGACAGTGAGTATGAGGGTGATAGTGAGTATAAGGGTGATAGTGAGTATAAGGGTGATAGTGAGTGTGATGGTGATAGTGAGTATGATGATGATAGTGAGTATGAGGGTGATAGTGAGTATGAGGGTGATAGTGAGTATGAGGGTGGCAGTGAGTATGAGGGTGATAGTGAGTATGAGGGTGGCAGTGAGTATGAGGGTGACAGTGAGTATGAGGGTGACAGTGAGTATGAGGGTGATAGTGAGTATAAGGGTGATAGTGAGTATGAGGGTGACAGTGAGTATGAGGGTGACAGTGAGTATGATGATGATAGTGAGTATGAGGGTGATAGTGAGTATGAGGGTGATAGTGAGTATGAGGGTGATAGTATGAGGGTGATAGTGAATATGAGGGTGATAGTGAGTATGAGGGTGATAGTATGAGGGTGATAGTGAATATGAGGGTGATAGTGAGTATGAGGGTGATAGTATGAGGGTGTGGAACCAGTGGAAATTCTTAAACATAAATCTAAAATTAATTAACCAAACACTGGTCACCATGGGAATTAATCTCCTTTCGAAAAAAACAATCCCCTTATACTAACGGGAACCACTATGATATTGTTATTATTAGCACCGCGTCTTACTACCCGTTCGGGTTATACGCACTTACGCTAATGTGTAATGGTAGAGTGATTGTGAGATGAAATGGAGGACCTACAGTTTAACGTGGGATCCGAACCACGGTGGAGGCCTGGCACTCCACACATTCACAAGATGTCTTGTCAGAGGTGAAGGAAGGGTTTGGTAATCAGATAAATCTTTGCCGGGACCGAGGATTGAACCCCCGCCGCCAGCACAGAAGTCTGACACCTTACCCCTAGACCGCCAGGTCACCCAGTTTTTAAAATTGATTGCGTTTAACACCAGGGCTAGTAACAGATTTATGTAAAGGGAAGCATATAAATAGGATAGTAAAATTATATGTAGCAAACTGTTATATAGTTCACCCGGCCAAGATTTGAACCCCAACCACCTCGGTCAACATCAATTAAATTTAGTCCAAGTTTGATGTGACCAACAAGTATGAAAGAATTGTTTTACTCTTTAATGTATAGTAGTAGAAAAATATATTTACCGAGATTTGCGTAAGATTTGAACCTAGCGACGCGATAAATTGTGTCCACTCTTTTAAATATAAATTAACCCCTGAACTAACCATCCTTGTGGTATGGTGGTTAATCCTCACTCCCGATACAGATTTATCTGATTACCAAACCCTTCCTTCACCTCTGACAAGACATCTTGTGAAGGTGGGGAATGCCAGGCCTCCACCGTGGTTCGGATCCCACGTTAAACTGTAGGTCCTCCATTTCATCTCGCAATCACCCTACCATTACACATTAGCGTAAGTGCATATAACCCGAACGGGTAGTAAGACGCGGTGCTAATACTAATAATAATAATAATAATAATAATGTTCTGTGGTAGGGCGATTATGCTAGCCCCTGCCATTTGACGAGGCTGTCTGACCGCGGTACGTGTCTGCTAGACTAGTTGCCTGCTCTGTCAGAAAACAAGGGGTTCTGGTGTCTTGTCTTAAATCGTTATTGCCAAGATCGGCCACTTGGAGGCATCACGTAACTTTGGGGGGTCTTCCAACATGGCGCTTATATGCTCCTGTGAACTATTTTTTAATTTTTTGTAAATTCAGTCCGGCAGCAAGTGTTATCAGTAAATAAAACCTCCTGGCTATGATATATCCCTCCGCCGACTTTATCCCTCTGGACTATACAAATATTTACACAAGGGTTAGGGTAGAGGAAGGTAGAATGCATGAGAGATTTACTGACACCCGCGTGCTTAGATAAAGTAGGAAAACTACTTAGGATTTTTTACTTCGAAGATAGTTTGCAAAGCGGGTTGCATCTTAACTTGACGCACCTAAGCAGTCTAAGAGATATCACACTTAGGACCAGTTTCATAGTCAAATTTATTACGCCTCAAGTGTGGCACTACACTAAGTACAAGACGACACCTACCTAAACCAGAATGTAATGGGCCGTTCTCGCATAGGAAACTGGCCCAAAGACGCCAATGTTCGAAATAGAAAGAGAGGGAAGGAAATTGAAACTTTCACCCTGAGAGGGCTCTTGTCTATGTGCTGATAACCCTTTCCCTCTTCCTCTGAGGAGTTTACACAGTCACTTTAATTTTTGCGCCTTGAAAATATTGACTTGTTTTTTTTAAATTACCTTTTTCTTGTTTCCTGTTCTAGATAGACATTTGCAACCAAGGACATTTTTAATCTCCATCCGGGCAGTAAGACTCCTACAAACCATCTTCGCAAATAAACCAAATAGTTTAAGTTGTAGATAATTTATTTTAAAAAAATACGTTTTCAAAAAAAACTATTTGGAGATAAAAATAATAATTTTATGACGCTGTAGGACTTTTTTTATATATAATTATTTAAGAATTTAAGTTTTTTGTTTCGATGTTATATCTATAAGACTCGCTGAATGAAACGTAAATTCATTAAAATGGGAAATAATATATTGACTTGTCGTGACGTCACCGATAGGCAACACTCGAATCCCGTCCGGGAAAGCCAGACAAGACGGGACCGGCTGCGCACGCGCAGAGATGTGGTATCGAAAGAAAAGTATCGATACTGTACTCATTTAAAGTATAGAGAGAAAAATATCGATACCGTACTAGTAGCGAAAGAAAAGTATCGATACTGTACTCATTTAAAGTATCGGAAGAAAAATATTGATATCGTACTAGTATCGAAAGAAAAGTATCAATACTGTACTCATTTAAAGTATAGGAAGAAAAATATCGATACCGTACTAGTAGCGAAAGAAAAGTATCGATACTGTACTCATTTAAAGTATAGGAAAAAAAATATCGATATCGTACTAGTATCGAAAGAAAAGTATCGATACTGTACTCATTTAAAGTATCGGAAGAAAATATCGATACCGTACTAGTATCGAAAGTAAAGTATCGATATTGTACTCATTTAAAGTATCGGAAGAAAATATCGATACCGTACTAGTAGCGAGAAAAATGTATTGATACTGTACTCATTTAAAGTATCGGAAGAAAAATATCTATATCGTACTAGTATCGAAAGAAAAGTATCGATACTGTACTCATTTAAAGTATTGGAAGAAAAATATCGATGTCGTACTAGTAGCGAAAGTAAAGTATCAATATTGTACTCATTTAAAGTATCGGAAGAAAATATCGATACCGTACTAGTATCGAAAGAAAAGTATCGACACTGTACTCATTTAAAGTATAGGAAGAAAAATATCGATATCGTACTAGTAGCGAGAGAAATGTATCGATTACAGTAAGTCTTGGTATCGAAATTTTAATCTGGAAAAATATTTTTTTATCAAGGTAGTAATAATAATTTCAATTTTTGCATAGTAATAATTATAATTGTATATTCATATTTATTTAAACACTGGAAATTATAATGATTTAATCATATCATATTATATTTAGGTCTATCGCGTCTATGTTATGTGTTGGAACTTGGAAGGTCTGATATATAGTATTTTATGATGAGTATTATAAAGGTTTTACCATACCAGCTTTCAAAATGTCTATGAAAATGTTGCTGATGGAACGTTATTTATTAGCTTATTATGAATAGTAATAAATATTTTTTAAATCTACTTTGTACCCTTCTTTAACCATAGTAAATATTTAATCCAAGCATGAGTGAAGGAATATAGCAAAAGAGTTGTTTCTTTTGAACAGATATCAGAGTGTGAGTATTAATATCAGTAAATAAAAGTATCTGGGGCGGGGGGGGAGTATATAGTACAAAAATACTGGTATTGAAAATAAAATATTTATGTCAGTAAAGTATCGATACTTTTTTCTCATCCCTACGCATGCGTCTGTGTGACATTCGATATTTGAAATTCTTCTGTCCCAAGGTCGCTTTCTAATAACACGTGGTCATCCCCTGTTTGTTTTTTGTTTTTATCTTGTTGGAGGCCTGCGAGCTTTGTATATTGGGTTTTGTTAGTTTTATTTAATTCACAAACACTCGGCTTTTTTTATATTATTCAAATATCTTTAAAGTATGAATGGCTAAATGACATAACAGATTATTGTAAAAAATTAGGATCATATTAAAGAAATAAATAGTTTATTTTTAGTTCGAACTTTTTAAATGTGTCTTGCGTAATGGCCACAGAAAATATAATCAATCACGAGCAACGTGTTAATTTTCTTATTAAACTAATATTCTGAGTTCAAATCTCATTTGGGGACACTGAGGTGTTTTTTCGTTACTATATTTTATAACTAATAAGACAGGATTAAGATTTTAGACTTAAAAATTAATATATAATGACAATAAGAAAAATTCTTCCAATTTAACAAAAATAACTGGCCAAAAACGTAAACGTAAACTCGAAAAGATTGCACTTCAAGGTTTTAAACACTCCCTTTACAATTAATTGAAACTAAAATAGATCTGTATGCAATGGAAATATTTCAGCACATAAATATTGCATCTCGCTAAATTATTATTACTATTAGCACCGCGTCTTACTACCCGTTCGGGTTATACGCACTTACGCTAATGTGTAATGGTAGGGTGATTGTGAGATGAAATGAAGGACCTACAGTTTAACGTGGAATCCGAACCACGGTGGAGGCCTGGCATTCCCCACATTCACAAGATGTCTTGTCAGAGGTGAAGGAAGGGTTTGGTAATCAGATAAATCTGTGCCGGGACCGAGGATTGAACCCCGGCCGCCAGCATAGAAGTCTGACACCTTACCCCT
>CABFVX010006522.1:12402-24936 GCA_902151425.1 Timema shepardi
CTAAATGGTTTGTCACTCTCCCTCCACGCAAATGCGGGTTCACTTCCTCTAACTTAACCTTCCCAATTCCTAATCCATTAGAGTAATTAGTACTTAAAGCGTATAACCCAAAACGGGTAGTAAGACGCGGTGCTAAATATTATTATTATTATTTAAAAAATAGTGATAAATTTAGTAAAAAAGACTAAAAACTTATTGAAAGCCTAATTTAAAAAAAATAAAATTCCAAAAATGACAAAAAAATACTTATAAAGTAAATATTTACCTAACCAGGGGATCATGGACAGATTTTATACGCACATGATCGTTGTCTGTGATGTGTAAAAAAATAAATAAAAAAATGACATGTCCATCAAAATTTGGGCCCTGCCTTGACGGAATCGCACTTGGTTGTGAATTTAAATGTATGAAACGCGACATAAGAGTTATTTCATTTCACAATTTGTAACATTAGAAAGAAAAAAACAACTCGTGTTTCGAACCAAATGAAAAGAACCATGTTCTTTTTTATGCTGTTCATTTTGATTGTTGTAATCGTCTTCTTTCGAGAACAGCTGCTGGTGTTTGGAATCTTTTTCTGCGTTTCAAACATCCTTCTTATTCTGTTCCCCTCTTTCTAACTAGAGTAACATACAGAAGAAGAACAAAAAACTGTTTATAAAAACACACACACACGCAATTGCGTAGCTGTACTCTTTTTTTTCTCTCTCTTCTTCTGTGCGTCATCTAGTGGAGGGAGGATTGAATTAAAATATTAGGGACATAAACAGTTTTTGTGTATATACTGTGAAAAAATACTCGGCATCATACGTTCACAGAATACGTTATTTTTAGAACCAAGGCCTACCAAAATATGTTAAGCGAGATATATTTTCTTTATTTGACAAAACTTTGTAATTTCACAATAATTTTCTTTTGACAAAAGATTGTTTGGCTAAATAAAATAAAATAAAGTATCGAGAAAGTACAAAATGAGATCTAGCGGCGTATTTTGTACTACAATCTGATTTTCATAGGAAGCCCGATATTTGAAAACTTTAAACGCATGTTGCAACAATGAAGGCGGTGGAAACAAAATTACACAAAGTATTTACATTCCTGATCCGTTTAATTAATAATGTAAAGAGTAGTAGGTCATAAAAAGGTATTATTTGGAAGCTTGTGATAATATTTTAGATGAACTCATGATTAATAAATCAAATGATACATAGTTCTATAAAGCCAAATTTTAGTGATTTTTTATCAATGTTGGTAATCGAAAGTGGGCTTCCTATAAAAAATCAGCTTTTAATCAGTGCCGAATTAAGCTAGTGTGGGACCTGTAGCACGATATTAGAAAGGGACCCCATATTTATAAAAATTCACATAAATATTATTATTATTATTAGCACCGCGTCTTACTACCCTTTCGGGCTATACGCACTTACGCTAATGTGTAATGGTAGGGTGATTGTGAGATGAAATGGAGGACCTACAGTTTAACGTTGAATCCGAACCACGGTGGAGGCCTGGCATTCCTCACATTCACAAGATGTCTTGTCAGAGGTGAAAGAAGGGTTTGGCAATGAGATAAATCTGTGCCGGGACTGAGAATTGAACCCCGGACCCTCAGCACAGGAGTCCGACACTTTAACCCTAGACCACCAGGTCACCTTAGTCGATATAAAAATATGCCCCCAGCCTTCCCAGTTCTCTAGAACAGCCACTGTTACTGTTTACATGTAAACATGTCAAAGTAACAAAATTACGATTTAAAAGTTAACTTTTCTAGACTTAGCATAAGAAAATTTGTCGATAATATTGGAAATGTCTATTTCACACATAAGTTCACGCTCAAAGCTCAGTTGAGTGAGATTGTCCAATCTGTTTTGACTAATAGTGCTCCTTAGTTCGTTTTAAATCCTTTACAGTGTCGAAAAGGAGCGTTCTCCACTGCAGTTGGCTACCATGAGTGACAAATACAGTAGCCCCATGGCTTCTTTGGTGCTGACTGACAGCTCACAGCTGACTTCTGACAGTCAACATTTAGGTATATGCCTAAATGTTACCGTCAGAAGTGACAGCTGCTAAACACATGTATTTGCAGATCATATGGTTCGGCGTAGGGATACATAATTTGGTCTGGTAACTTTTCAATAGCTGTCACTCAGCACCAAAGAAGCCGTGGGGCTACTGTACTTTGGCTACTCTGTTAGTCCGGCAATGGGTTTATGTTAAATAATTGAATGTTATAAATTCGATTATAGAATTTTATTTATTTACTCATTTGATCAAATTTCTCCCGTTTCACAGAAATCATACTAGTTGTCAAAATCTGGTTTCATTTCCACATATTATAGTTACATGAAAAGATGTCTGTTGGCAATCTTCTATCTCTACCAAAATATGAACAGCTACAGGAAAATACTTCTTCCAGGATTATATATAAATACAAACTTTGGCTTTTACGTTTCCAACAATCATAATTTGTAAAGTTGAAATATTCTGTTGTGAATATCACGAATGTGTCCGATCTCTTTTTCTGCTACACTTAGAATTATTCGAAGTCAAAAACTCAAGTAAAAACTTTTATTTCCGATTTTTTCTTCTTCTCTCTATTCGTGTAAAGAAAGACCTTTCCCCAACTAATGTTTATTTCTCAAGTGACGCGAGGAGGATGCGTCTGTTCTCTTTCCTTACCCGCACACCCCTTTACTAACGGTTGGATGGACTCGTCCACGATTCCCCCTCATTTCCCCCCCTCTTTACTCCCACCACTACAGTACCTGCGAAGGCGGGCCCGCGAGTCGCGCTGTCTACCTAGTGCCGGAAAGTTAGTTTGTGCGGTCGGGTTGGCAGACTTGGAGCGGTGGGATAAAGTTGACGGTCCGCGCTGTCGCGTCTCCAAATCAACATGGAATCTTTAGTGGTTTTATTTAAAGTCAACCAGAGTTCAAAACTTTCCATTGTTCTGAAATAAACTTAACGGATGGAATGGCTACGATAGTCTATTAAAAATATCTTAAAGGATTGTTGATTGTGGAAGTGTGTCGCGTGTGATTTGTTTAGTTTTTTGTTAGATTTCAAATATTGCGGGAAATGGTTCTTCGTAAGAATTCATAAAAAAAAAGGACCCAAAGGAATACCTCATCGAAGCCCATCTCTGTCGTAATTTTTCCTGCTGTTTCGAAGATTTCCTGTTTTGGAGTTAACACCCCATTCATTATGAGGAGAATAAGCGGTGAGTTTTTTTGAAAGGGCTTTTTTTTGGGTTTTTTTTCCTATTAGATGTTTTTGAACAGTAAAATATTCGAATCCTTATTTTAAAGATAAAATAAAAGTCTTCGTCTTAAGAAATGGATCGATATAAACTGTTTGAAATAAACAAAACGCATGCATGCACGCAAACTGACGGATCTTATACAGCCTCTTGTTTTGAAAGACGAGATGAAAGGAGAAAAGAATAAAAAAGAGGGGGGGGAAAGGAGGAGATGATGATGATGAAGAAAGAGACCGGTATTCTCTTGTAGAAAAGAACCTTGTACACTCTCTTCACATCGCAAACGTCACCATACCACTCCATATGTTCACAAAACCGCGTCTATTTATTCGGAAATCTGAGAGAGTCAGGATTCAATCTCGCGGAATAATGGGCGTGTTACCCGAATACGACAGTCGCGGTGGAAAGCTCCTAATAGTGGTTGACACTTGGCGCAAGGTTATAAGAATGTGGTCCATGTTTTGTCTTTTTACACGTGGAGTGTTTTTTTTTTGCGCGCGCGTTTATGTGACTTGTTTTCTTTTTCATCACGGACTAGCTCTGATGTAAGATATGTTTGGTTTTTGCGGCGCTCACGCAAATATTCTGGTTTACGGCCGAGAAATAGAAACGGTTATGAAGTGTAAGTAAATACCTCTTGGTGAGATTTTGAATAATTTACGATAGATTTTATAGGCCTACTCTATATCAGTGGCGGCGGAACTTTGTCCGTGGGTTCAGAGGGTCTTTGCCCTCGTCAAGCCAAAGGGATGTTCAAGGACTCTCTTACGACAAATCTTTTGAAAATTGGATGCCTCTAAAAGTTATATGAAGTCGAATAAAAAAGGCCATCTTTTGGTTTCAAGTTCTAGAATATCAGAGGGAAGTGAAATAAAGGGGAAGGCAAGTTTATTCCGAGATGGGGGAGGGGGCTCAATTCTTTTCCAGGAGGGGGGCGATCCTCCCCCCCTCACCTCATTCTACTGCAAATGCTCAATTTAGTCAAAATGTAACTATTGATACCAACGTTCAAACTGACAGCTGCATACCCCAAATAAATAAAAATATAATAAATTGGTTAGGTTAAAAACTCGAGGCGATTTCAGCTCCATTATTATTATTATTATTATTATTATTATTAGCACCGCGTATTACTACCCGTTCGGGTTATACGCACTTACGCTAATGTGTAATGGTAGGGTGATTGTGAGATGAAATGAAGGACCTACAGTTTAACGTGGAATCCGAACCACGGTGGAGGCCTGGCATTCCTCACATTCACAAGATGTCTTGTCAGAGGTGAAGGAAGGGTTTTGTAATCAGATAAATCTGTGCCGGTACCGAGGATTGAACCCCGGCCGCCAGGTCATCAGCTCCATTATCAATGATCAGTTTCTACTTCTTTCTACTGACATGAGCGAAAACGCTTCTAAACGCTTATACAACATCTGTGTGTGTTGATGTATTTAAGTTGGTAAAATGATCCTCCATTAGCTTCTTGTCTAGATAACTCAACATATGATTTTAGGTTTATTTATAAACAAATCAACAACATGATGGTTTTTCATTTAATGACATCTTATATCTTCGCCAATTATGTATTCTGGACGCCTCAAACCTACTCACTGGAACTTTTGTCCTCCCTCTCGCAAAGTGTGAAGGTGAATTTACCTATAACACTTCATTTGACAACTACACTAATCCCCTTAAGATCAAGTCAGCAAATATCCCATTTTGTTATTACTATCTTGACCCTCAGTCAGCTACTACGTTTCTAACTCTGATCGCCTAGAGTTCCTCATCAATCAATATATCAACAGTGATCCCTCAAAGACCCTCATTCAACCAATATCCCAGTAGTATCCTCATTGAGACCCTCAGACAAACAGTAGGCCTACTTATCACAAAAATAAATCCCCCGGAGACCCTCATTCAACCAATATCCTAATAGTATCCTCATTGACACCCTCAGACAGACAGTAGGCCTACTTATCACAAAAATAAATCCCCCGGAGACCCTCATTCAACCAATATCCTAATAGTATCCTCTTAAAGACTCTGTCAGACATTATCCTAAAAAGAAATCCCCCAGGATATTCTCATTCAGCTAATATCCTAATAGTGTCCTAGATTTAAGACACTCAATCAGACAGTATCCCAAAATAAATCCCCTGGAGACCTTCTTTCCACCAGTTACACATTAGTATTCCTCTTTTAGAAATCCTCTGGAGACCCTCAGTGCTCTAGACTCACATCCCATTTCTGTGAGCTAAGACAGTATTTTTCACTGACAGAAATACGCTCAGTGGGGCTCGAACCTTCAATCCAAAGGCCTCTCAAATTCTCCCTGTTATCTTACACTGGACATATCTCTGAAGGAACTGCAGGCCTACTATTGGGACACAAGTGTTGTCATTATGATGTTTCCTTGGAGTCAAGCCACCCTCAAATACACGACAAATCTTGCAACGCTGGTTAGTTGGAGATAAGAGACGGAAAATTCCCGTGGAAATTTTGTATTTATTGATTAATTGTTAATTAATTGGTAATTGTTGATTAATTTCAACTGATTAAATGGATAGTAATAACAACAGTATTAATAATAACTAGTGGTAGTGATAGTAGTAATAGTAATAATAATAATAATTAGCACCGCGTCTTACTACCCGTTCGGTTTATACGCTTTAAGTACTAATTACTCTAATGGATTAGGAATTGGGAAGGTTGAATTAGAGGAAGTGAACCCGCGTTCGCGTGGAGGGAGCGTGGAAAACCCTTTAGGGAAAACCACCCCCCAGTTCACCCGACCGAGATTCGAACCTCGATCTCCCCGTCCTCAGCGGTAGTAATAGTAAGAGAAGCATCTGTCTCGATGGCCGCGCGGTCCAACGCGCTATCCTCGCGATGGACTAGACTGCCGATTACAGGGAGATCGGGGTTCGATTCGGGTGCACTGAGGGAGGTTTCCCCTGAATGGTTTTCCACCCACTTTCCACACAAATGCGTGTGCAGTTCCTCTAATATCGACCTTTCTCATCCCTAACGCCTTAGCGTAATAAGTACATAGGCGTATAAACCGAGCGGGTAGTAAGACGCGGTGCTAAAAAATTAAACTAGTAAGGAAACAAATGAATGCGAGCCTTTGTAAACCCGCTATGTTCATAAATCATGCTTCAATTTTTTTGTCAGCATTATGTTAGTTAAAGTAATTTTAAGGTTGGCCCAATATTTGTCTCTCTCCCCTCACCCCTAACCACTGTGCTTCCTATCTACCCCTCCCCCTTCTAATAATAATAATAATTAGCACCGCGTCTTACTACCCTTTCGGGTTATACGCTCCCTTCTAATAAACCCACTCGTCTACAGTAGCCCCATGGCTTCTTTGGTGCTGACTGGCAGCCCACAGCTGAGAGCTGATGGCTTTGAAACGTTACCAGACCAAATTATGTATCCCTACGCCGAACCTTGTGATCTGCAAAAACATGTGTTTAGCAGCTGTCACTTCTGACAGTCAAAATTTAGGTATGTACCTAAATGTTGACTGTCAGAAGTCAAGCACCAAAGAAGCCGTGGAGCTACTGTATTAACCCACTATGTTCTGAAAATTTACCGATCCAAAATTTCCTGGAATATTTTTCATCTGTTTGGTTAGTCGAGGTTGCCGGTAGCCCCTTCTTACTCCAAATCAACATCTTCAGACAGTGTCTGAGAGCGAGGAGATTTGGCAACAGCTAACCGAGAGAGGGCGAAGGTAAATGTTTTCTCTGTAAGGGATCCAGTGTCCTCAGAGGTGATATTGGGTGTAGCTCATGCCCTTGGGGCTGACGTTGTAACTGTCGCCCGCATGCCTATACAACTCCTGAGAATGTTCTGTTGCCAAATTTTGTTTGTTATCCCCCACCTTCCTCACATGTTTGTACACTTGTTTAGAAATGTCAACACTGTACAGGCGGGCAGGTATCACACAGGGGCAATATTTCCTAAGGTGTTTTAAATTTTGCTGACATGCAGCTCCGTTAAGGCTGGGGTGTAGGAGACGTGAGAAAAGTCAGCGGTTTTTTTGTTGCAGTTTTTATAGCAAAACAATTTTTTTGGCTAAAATAAATCAAACATATTTCTCCATTATGGACAGCGTTTAATTTTCTTCACATGTTGATATCAACATTATTATTATTAATATTATTATTATTATTAGCACCGCGTCTTACTACCCGTTCGGGTTATACGCACTTATGCTAATGTGTAATGGTAGGGTGATTGTGAGATGAAATGGAGGACCTACAGTTTAACGTGGAATCCGAACCACGGTGGAGGCCTGGCATTCCCCACATTCACAAGATGTCTTGTCAGAGGTGAAGGAAGGGTTTGGCAATCAGATAAATCTGTGCCGGGACCGAGGATTGAACCCCAGACCCCCAGCACAGGTGCCCGAAACTTTACCCCAAAACCACCAGGTCACTTTATACAGAATATAAACATTTTTAGAAAATGCGTTGCGGGTCGTGTAGCCATAACTTTAAGATAACACGAGAATAACAAACAGTTGTAACTTTCTACCTTCTGGTTGCGACTTCCAGCTCGTGGCTCATGTGAAGTTGAATACATTGGAGTAACAAAACATAACACCTTAAGGTGGGGCGGAAGAAGACGTGAGAAAAAGCCAGTGGTTTGTTTCTGTTATTATGGCCAAACTAAATACAATGTCGCTCCAGTACAAATATATCTTGGAATCTTGGTGTCTTGGAATTTAATGACAACTTTTTCTCTACATTTAAAAAGTTCGCTTATAGATAATGCCGCTATGTTCGTGACAGATATTCAACAACTGTTGATATCAACAAGTGAAGAAAATTGAACTCTATGTTTATACTGGAGAAATATTTGATTTATTTTGGACAAAAAAAATTGTTGCCATAAAAACAGAATAAAAAGGCTTTTTCTCACGTCTTCTTCCGCCCCACCTTAAGGTGTTATGTTTTGTTACTCCAATGTATTCAACTTCACATGAGCCACGAGCTGGAAGTCGCAACCACAAGCTGGAAAGGTAGAACTGCTATCCTCGTGGTATCTTACTTGTAGATGCAGGCAAACTGAACCACACGTGAGGACTGAGTGATGGACAAACAAGTGATCTACATGCTGGAAGGGTGACCTGGCGGTCTAGGGGGTAAGGTGTCGGACTTCTGTGCTGGCGGCCGGGGTTCAATCCTCGGTCCTGGCACAGATTTATCTGATAACCCAACCCTTCCTTCACCTCTGACAATACATCTTGTGAATGTGTGGAATGCCAGGTCTCCACCGTGGTTCGGATTCCACGTTAAACTGTAAGGTCCTCCATTTCATCTCACAATCACCCTAAAACTACATGTTAGCGTAAGTGCGTATAACCCGAACGGGTAATAAGACGCGGTGCTAATAATAATAATAATAATAATCAGGGGTAAAACTTGGTGTTTTGTGTTTTCATGTCCCCGGCTTAGCTTGTATTACCACCCGACACCTTGTTACTTACGTCAAGAGAGAGAACAATGGCTGACCTTCCAAGTTCACCGCTAGAGGCGACGCGAGCTCGTATCCGGGTTAAGTCACAGCTGTTTTATAGAACAACCAGTTTTTTAAATAAAATAATTGTACAGTCATGTTTGATTGTGTCTTATTAATATAATATTTTCGATTATCATATCTTAATTATTATATAATGTGGTACACTTTTTTTTTTACAAATTACAAAAAACTCATGGTCATAAATGTACGATTAAGTGAAAAGTTATGTTCATTATCTAAAAGGTGACCTGGCGGTCTAGGGGTAAGGTGTCAGACTTCTGTGCTGGCGGCCGGGGTTCAATCCTCGGTCCCGGCACAGATTTATCTGATTACCAAACCCTTCCTTCACCTCTGACAATACATCTAGTGAATGTGAGTAATGCCAGGCCTCCACCGTGGTTCGGATCCCACGTTAAACTGTAGGTCCTTCATTTCATCTCACAATCACCCTACCATTACACATTAGCGTAAGTGTGTACAACCCGAACGGTTAGTAAGACGCGGTGTTAATGATGATAATAATAATAACATTATCTAAATCTTTATTTTTGTAGATTATAACGAATTAGTTTTAATCATTAAATTAACATTACATAATTATAGGTATGTCGATGTATTGTATAGATGAGCCAATACGCGCGCATAAAAGTTAAAAATTTGCCAGGAAACCCAGGTTTTCGCCGGAAGCTACTATTTGTTGGAGGGAGACATTCGGGACCCTTAACAAACTGGTAGATGCGATTCCTTCACACACACATTTACTAAACAGATCGTAAAACAGCCAAGATATATCTTAGCGGATATCTGAGATGATGCCACCTTTCGTAGTAGTCTTTATACCTTGGTACTGAGCGGAACAAAATTGTAGTGACCGCGTCTACAATCGGAAATTTCACCATTTTAATCTTAAATCTCCTCAACTATTTAAGATACGAAATTATTCGCCATTGCAAAGTTGTAGGACCTTTTTAAAAACATGTGAAACTTTTACTAGAAATAATATTTTACGACCCTCCTCGGTGGCGTAGTTGGCTAACGCACTAGTCGTGTTGAGCTCGACTGCCAAGGACGGGGAGATCGAGGTTCGAATCTCGGTCGGGTGAACTAGAGGTGGTTTTACCTTAAATGGTTTTCCACTCTCCCTCCACGTAAATGCAGGTTCACTTCCTCTAAATTCAACCCTCCCAATTCCTAATCCATTAGAGTAATTAGTACTTAAAGCATATAACCCGAACGGGTAGTAATATGTGGTGCTAAATAAAAAAAAACCTAATTATAATCAAATATATTTTAAAAAAGTTTTGTGAAATGGGGAGTTGAAAATGCACAGAACAAATAATACGTTTCTGTAACTGTGTATACTATTTCAAATAATATTCTCTTTAGGGAAACGCGATGTTCTCCCCTCACCCCCATGTTTCTGCAACACTGTATATTATTTCGTTCCACATATATTACGAGTTATAAGCATAATTCAGATAAATGAGCGAGAAAGTGCACCGTACCATTTATTTTCCGGGGATAGGCTATGTGCAACTCCTCCCTTTCATTAACCCGGATAATCGAGAGTGTAATTCTGTTGACAAATGTATTTCCCTCCTTTGTGATGAAGTCGCGCGGGAAGAGACGTCCATGGCCTCGCCATTACTCGTCAAACGTCCTCACAAATAACTCTTTACAAATGCACCTGTCGGGGAAATTAATTACGTGCTCAGGGTGGAATCTCTTGGAGGGGTGTTTAATGATCTCCCGGGGCAGGGCTGACCAACCCTTCACACGCCACCCCTGACGAGTCAACGCTCTTTGGTGTCGGTGGACCGGTGTTCTCACCCCGTTACTCAGTCTGACCATGAAACCGGCCCTTAGGGTCCGGCCAGACTGGCGAGCGAGCGCGCGCGTGATCAGCAGATAGCTCTCGATAGTTGTTGAAAAGGAGGCAAAGGTTCTCAGTGAAATGAGGAGGGTTTTTGACTAGTGATTTATTGATGTGGTTTTCTCATCCTCTCTCCATGCTAATGGTGATTCTTACTTGTAAAGGCATACTTTGATAATATTGAAGTATTTTAACATATCAGTTTTACATATATATGGTTTATGATCTTACCAATTAAATTAGGCCGTTAGTAGCAAGTGTTCTTAACCTATCTAAATAATAAAAATGTCAAAATGACAAGTTTTCCAGCACTCAAAGAACCAACATACAATAATATTGCCTAGCGCCTGTAAACTAGACTGTTCCGGCTCGAGCGAGCACGCTTGGTAAATAGAACCCGTTTATCTCTCAGCGCGACTTGAAATAACGTCAGCTTTCCTTTTTCCTGCGCGACAACATCAGCTCGGGAGAGGCCATTCGAATTTAAAAACCGACCGACTCAGTCACTGCGCATGCGTCTAAATCATCCGACTCAGTCACTGCGCATGCGTCTAAACCAACCGACTCAGTCACTGCGCATGCGTCTAAATAAACCCATTTCCGCAGTTAAAACCCTCGTATTTGTCGTCTTTGGACAGCCCTGATTTATTCGTGTGTACAAGCATCATTTATATTTCCTAACACCTGTGACATCTCACCTTATATTTTATTTGGGGGTGAGTGTGAGGGGGGGGGGGGCGCTATTCAAAATAAATTAAAATGTATGATGCAGGATAAGTTGTTGAATTGCGACTGGAAGAACGCCGGACTGGTGCTCTTTTCTTTACTACTCTACGGGGCATTGAATCGACCTTTACACATTTTTAATGACAAGCTTACGTGCCCAGTGTGAGGAGGGTGGGTTTACAGGTACTCTCTTCCTCTCCTCTTTGCGAGTACACTCGCTTCTGGTCGAGTATAGAGCCCCCAACACAACTCGACTATCGTGCGGACAGAGGCGTCATTATAATCTGGTTTGGCTTGATGGTAGACGGGGAGGTCGGCGTTCCATTACCGGCCGGTGTACTGGGGGTCCCTGAATAGTCCCCCCCCCACCCTCTCTTCACACAAATGTGGGTACAATTCTTCAATACTCTACTTTCCTCCTCTCTACCCTATTAGTGGAAATAAATGCAGAAAGCCCGAACGAGTGTTAAGATGTGGTGCGCGTGCAAAAACTTAGATACACTCTGGTGATTTTCTCCAAACTATGGAATATTATATCCGAACTATGGCCATTACAGCCGAAATATGGCCATTACAGCCGAACTATGGCCATTACAGCCCCACTAAGGTAATTACAGCCACACTATGGCCATTACAGCCGAACTATGGCCATTACAGCCGAACTATGGCCATTACAGCCCCACTAAGGTAATTACAGCCACACTATGGCCATTACAGCCACACTAAGGTAATTACAGCCACACTAAGGTAATTACAGCCACACTATGGCCATTACAGCCACACTAAGGTAATTACAGTCAAACTATGGCCATTACAGCCAAACTATGGCCATTACAGCCACACTAAGGTAATTACATGTTGTTTTGATGGCCATTTCCATGCTATCAGCATCAATAGAAAATCGCTTCATCGCCGCAACGAAGCTCTTGTCGAAAGAATAAGGCGGGGGGGAAAATAAATAAAATAAAATCTCAAATTTTCCCTTCCTCTTTTTTTTTATTCTCGCCAGATAAATCTTTTCGCGCTGAGCGTAGCAGAATCACTAACTTGTTTTTTTTTAGCGAGTGCGTGTGTATCTCCTGTGTGACGTTCCATCAGGAGTCATTCTCCTGGAAGCGCGATATCAAGTTAAAAAAGAAAAACCAGTAGTAAC
>CABFVX010006522.1:27385-39217 GCA_902151425.1 Timema shepardi
CCCCCGCACCTCTCTTCCCTATACCGTCCAACCCGCAACTCCCTCTTTAATTAACAATTCACACAGACGATAAAAAGTAAAATATACTCCTCTAAAAGGGTAGCTTCTATTTGCTACTTAATATTCGACCTTCCGGCCGTGCTCAAGATGGTTGTGTTGGTGGTGGCTTGGGTTCTTATCCCGCGTGGCTTGTCTTCACATTGGTACGGACGGGATACGAGTGGACTCGGGAGTTTTACTGTGCAAAGTCTAACTTTTATTTTGCGAATGGCGGTTAGGTTTTGGGTTGCCAACAATTGTAAAAGATCACTGTTTTGTTATACAAGATTTATTTTATTTTATTAAATGTTATATTTTACACTTAAAATAACGCAAAGTTAAGTTTTCCCACACTATTTCATTACTTTTAATAATTTCTTTTGATCCAATCTGAAACAATATCTTAAAAAAAAACTACATTACTTCGTTTAGTTGAGGGGGTACAATGTTCCTTTAACATTTTCTGTAATATTCCCCTGGTATTTAAATTAGTTCAGTTTAATTTCTCCCACGGACGTTAATTAAGGGGGGACGCGAGATAAGACCAGTGTTTTTGCAGATTTTATGGCAAAACTTTTTTTTTTTCTAAATAAAATAAAATATTGCTCCAATATAAACATAGAATTTAATTTTCGTCCCATGGTGACTTCAACATTTCTTTAATATCTATCAAGAGTGTCCTGGAATTTAATGACAACTTTTTATCATCATTTAAAAAGTTTGTTAGACCAGTCGCGAAGCGTGATTATAATTTTTGGGTAAGCTAAGTCATGGAGCCTAATAAAGGGGTACACTTAAAGATGTCGAAAATTGTATTTCTATGAAGTTATATAATACAGTACTGGCAGACTACCTAATTTTGGTCTTGCTATTTTTTCAATCAAATATACTTTTCGTTCTAAAGACAAAACCTCAGTATAATTAGTTAACAAAAAGTCAAACCAAATCAAAATAATCATTGTTGATGTCTACAGCGTCTTCAATTTTTTTTCTACGGTGCATACACTAAATGCTAAAACATTACTGATATATATATATTATAATACGAAATTTTAAAATAATAAAATTCAAGTAACAATCACAAAACTAAACTACACTTAAATAAACCTTTGATACACTCTGTATTGTCAGAATTTAACACTCACGAGTCGGAAATAGCCGGCTTACCGGTCGCTTTCAGTGGCCGAGATGAACAGTTGCGCGCGTATTACCCTCCTAGCTCTCCGCAGTCTTGATTCTTAGGGTGCGTTAGGCGGAAAGTTATCAGCTTATCTTGCCAAAAGGAACTGACACGTTCACTTCACGTGCCTCCTAAAATTTCACTACGCTATTGACCACTAACATTTCAATCTTACATCTGTTTTATGTAAAGGGATGTTTTCGCTCCTTTTTCAAAACCTTTTGGGATAGCTGAGCCATAGCCTGCCTACCCTGACGCCTCGCTACTGGATAACGCCATCATACTCATGACAGATATTCAGGAACTGTTGACATAAAAACGTGAATAAAATTAAATTCTATATTTATACTGTAGCAATATTCGATTTATTTTGACAAAAAAAATATATTTTGCCATAAAAACTGCAATAACACTGGCCTTTTCTGCTACCCCTTCCGTCCCACCTTACCACCAGAAACAATATCAAATGAGTTACAATAAAGCAATAACAGAGATTACTCTCACACTCACGTATAGACTACAGCGCTTGGTGGTTGAATGTGGCATTAACGTCGGGTCTGCTGTAGACCAGACATATTAATTGTAATTGAGTATTCTAGTCAAAGATTTAAGGAGGTTGCTAAGGTCATAGACAAATAATAGAAACAGACTATCAACCTTACGGGGGTTTCTATGCGCTCCTTTTGCCAGCTTTATTCCTTCAACACTGGGCTTCGCTAGTGTCACTGCTGGGTGAAGATAGGACTAACCGCAGTGATCCGAGTGGTGAAGGACTCAAGCTGTCAAAAGGAGCGCAACCATTTTAACCTGGAGGTTTAATGTCTGGGTATATTATTTGACTGTGGCCTAGGTTAAAGAAATATTGCCAATCAGCTGTGACTTTTAGGTTAAATACTGACACAACCTTTAACATTACACGCGTTAGTTGTTCACTGGAATGAACATAAAACTATTCTCTATGCCCCTATACATATATAGACTTGTAAACATAGTTTAATAGTTGACATTTTCTCTCAGGAAAGTACAAAAATCCACATATTTCTGTAAATCATCAAGAGCTAAATGTCCAGGAAACGAAAGGTGACTGTTATAGGAGCTTAGAGTGGATCTTTGGGAATAGAATGATGTCATTTGCTAGGAGGGGTCACAACACATTGTATTGCCATCTGTATTTTCCTCCTCCCCTGTTTGTTCTACTGCAGGACAGCTCCACCTAGGAACATTTATAAACCCCCTCTCGGTTGCTGGCGTTTAGAAGTTTCTTATCGACTAAACGAATGCATATCCTTCCCCTGGAATTAAATTTTCTGTAAACAAATCCTATTCAAAATGTTGGCCTAGTTGAAAATATTGCTCTCCGCTCTTATCTGACGCATGAATGACACGGACCGGAGCTAAGGCGGGTGTGATGACATCTAACCTTCCTGACTTCACTTCCGTTTTTGTTACCTTTTCATGTAATAAGTAACATAGCGAGGGGTGCTGTGGGGTGTTTCAGGAAGAAGGCTGAGAGGGGGCTGTGAAACNACAGACACATGCTAGCTAAGCTAAGCGACGTTGCCAAGTTGCACATTTGTCGGTGTAAGAGAGGGGGAAAGGGGGGGGGGGCGGGTTAGAAATTTCAATTTGATGGAGACACGGATTTGTTTTATGTTGGGGAGAATTTAACATCCGCATTTTCCGAACGGTATTTTCTCCTCCCTCCATTCCCCCTCTATCCGTGATACTTCTTGTCTGAGCTATCAGCATATATATACACTTGAAAGGGTAGAACTTAAGAGAGAATATACAGGGAGGGAAATTGAAAAATCATCTAGAAAAAATATCGCCTTTCATACGGTCGAGATTCAAACCCCCTACCTCCCCCGCCACCCTTAAACCAGACAAGACAAAGACTCGCGCCTTTTGTACCACGGTTCGAGCAGTTTGTGTCCCAAAATTAATTTTTATCAGTGATGTGGGGCCTTGTAAAAAGGGGTAAAGGGATGCTGTGAATCACTGATGTGTAATCTTATTCGTGTGTTTTCAGATCTCTAATCCTCTCCCCCCCCAACCAATGGGGGCCCAGGGACCCCCTTTCTGGATTTTTTTTTTTTCAATTTTAAAGTGTTATTGAATTAATTGGTCTGCTTTGGGCGTTGATTAAAACATTACGGATCGGCGATGGGCGCCGATTGAAGGGTTACCGTTTAATCAGCTGATAATTGCCCCGTGATTGAGAACTAATTAAAACGGTACGATATTTTAATGATGTAATTGGTATTTATAGCCCCGTGATCGAGCACTAATTAAAACGGTACGGTATTTTAGTGATGAAATTTGTATTTATAGCCCCGTGATCGGGCGCCAATTATATTGATACGGAATTATTTGTGATATTTTAACTGAATAAATAAGACCTTTAATGTTGCACACGATTTATTAAAGTTATTTATCTTCGGCACTGAAGATATAAGTTTATATGATACAACTTAGTTGAACTACAGATTTCTTCAGTTAATGGCACTGTGAATTACTGCTACTGCTATATTATGCTACCGGCACTGTTAAATTTGTATTGGCACACTCTGTGTGTTCATACGCACAAGCATCTTATATATGACCTACCCCTTGCCCCTTGGACCTCTCGTGACCAGTGTCGGAACCAACAAATCGAAAGAGTCCTGGCGACAGATTGTGAAGGCTAGCTTCCTATCGGGTAGAGGGAGCTAGCGTCACTTGCTTTTTTTTTGTAAATACTGCGGAGTTGACTTTTGAATGAAAAAAAATACGTTTTAATTGTGCAATCCTTTGACGTTATTCCATAAAAGCGCGTGATTCTCCATGGATGAAGTATTATCATTTTATCCTCGAGTTTGATCCCGTTCCGAGACCAATTGTTTCGCGGAAAAATCAGGAAGCTCTCCGGGGATCGAACCCGGGACTTGTAGATCTGTAGCCAGGAACTCTGACCATTAGGTCATAAGAGGCGATCATTTAATTTATCTACCACACAAATAAATAAAATTACTTTAATTTAATAAATTTATTGCTTTATTACTACAGGTGACCTGGTCGTCTAGGGGGTAAGGTGTCAGACTTCTGTTCTGGGGATCCGGGGTTCAATCCTCGGTCCCGGCACAGATTTATCTGATTACCAAACCCTTCCTTCACCTCTGACAAGACATCTTGTGAATGTGAGGAATGCCAGGCCTCCACCGTGGTTCGGATTCCACGTTAAACTGTAGGTCCTTCATTTCATCTCACAATCACCCTACCATTACACATTAGCGTAAGTGAGTATAACCCGAACGGGTAGTAAGACGCGGTGCTAATATTATTATTATTATTATTATTACACACCACTCTTTCTATTTTGGGCGGTTATGCATAAAATTTAAATCAACTTAACGAGATAATTCTAATCTGAATCGAAACTCTTTTAGCTTAAGATTCCATTCTTAGTTTTGTAGATGTGGCAACCCTGACGGTAAGGACGGTCTATAGCGCGCATGCGCATTGGTCGAACATCTGTCTTGATACAGTTTAATCTGTCCCCAAGTGTGAATCTTATGACAGTTTGGCGATTTCATCTGCCTTCATCGGTTACGTTACTTCTTGCTTTGCTTTCCAAGTTGATTTTTTTTTTTATAAAACAATATTTTCGTGAGTCGTATTTTTTTTATTTTGGTGCCATTTTGAAATCCTCCAGGATGTAGTTAAAAGAGTTGGGTTATTTATTTCCCCACCACGTCGTTCTGGGGAGTCGAACCGGAATATTTTATCGGTTCCGTTCTTTTTCCGGTTCTCCAAACAAACCTTTACGGTTCCGGTTCTGTCAATATTTTATTTAATAGTCATATTGCCATTATAAAATCAGTAGTTAGAAACGTGTATCTAAAATAAATGGCAAAAAATATTTTAAATATATATATAAATACCTTGATAAAAAATCCTGATTAAAGGGTAAAATAGATTATTTCAAAATTAATAATAATAATAATAATATTTAGCACCGCGTCTTACTACCCGTTCGGGTTATACGCTTTTAGGTACTAATTACGCTAATAGATTAGGAACTTGGAAGGTTGATTTAGAGGAAGTGAACCCGCATTTGCGTGGAGGGAGAGTGGAAAACCATTTAGGAAAAACCTCCCCCAGTTCACCCGACCGAGATTCAGAACCTCGATCTCCCCGTTCTCAGCAGTCGAGCTTCAACATGACTAGCGCGTTAGCCAACTACGCCACCGAGGCGGGTATTTTCAAAATTAAATAAGTTAAAGAAAGAAGGGCATAAGATTCAAATTATTTTTAAAAAATATTTAAAAAAAAATCACAAATCTAGAACCTATATGGACCTAAAAATATATCGGTTCCAATTCCGATTATGGTTCTTAAGCACTTATTTTCAAGGTTCCTATTCAGCTTCCTTAAGAAATAAATAATTTCTGTTATCGGTTCTGGTTTAACTCGCTGCGTCTTACTACCCATTCGGGTGCTACGCTTATATAACAGTTATGCTAATGGTTTAAGGGGTGAAGAAGGTCATACTTACAGGCATGTACCGGCATTTGCGTGGAAGAAGAGTGGAAACCCATTTTGGGGGGGAAAAACGCCCTTAGTATACCCGACTGAGATTCGAACCTCGATATCCCTGTCATCGTCAGTGTAGTATACTGCGAGAGTAGCGCGTCGATAGCGTTTCTAACGAGCTATGGGTCCCGGGTTCGATTCCCGGCATGGCCGAAAAAATTATCATTGGCTAAATGTGGGTCCCCCCCCCCTTTTAATATTGATAAATTAACGACCGGGGGCTGGAGGCTGTGTTTGTTATAGATTTAAGTTAATTTGTAAGTCGTGTGGTGATATAAACAGTCGGTTCAAAAAAGTTGCACGTTAAATACCTCAAATAATAATAGTAAATACACAACACCTAGTTCTCCGATCTTTAGTTTATCTCTGGAGAGTGCAAACGCCAATCCCACTATATATGCATTTTTTAGGCCGTGCTTGGAATCGAATCGTGGACCCTCATGTGAGCGGGAAGACGCGCTACCGGCCAAGCCAAGATGTCGCGGCTTGCCAAGTTCGCGTGACTACTCACAATACGTGTCTCTGATGATCAATATGGTAATTACACAGCTCGTTCACCTTGGAAGTGTCGCAATTAACACGCGGCGCATTAATTACCGCGTGGCATATTATGACACTTTGGACTCTTATGGGGGGGGGGGTTCACGCAGGTTCATGGCTATAACGTTAGTAACCTTCCGCGTGGATCTTTCTATTATCATTAGTTCATCCATCTCGCGAGGGTTTTCTGACGCTCTGCGCGTTTATCAATCCTGAGCCACCTTCCAAGAGCGTCCTCCTGTCTGACTCCTGATCTTCACTCTTGATCTTCCTCTTGATCTTCCGCTTGAATTTCCTCTTGAATTTCTTCTTGATCTTCCTCTTGAATTTCCTCTTGATCTTCCTCCTGATCTTCCACTTGAATTTCCTCTTGATCTTCCTCTTGATCTTCCTCTTGAATTTCCTCTTGATCTTCCTATTGATCTTCCTCTTGAATTTCTTCTTGAATTTCCTCTTGATCTTCCTCCTGATCTTCCACTTGAATTTCCTCTTGATCTTCCTCTTGAATTTCTTCTTGATCTTCCTCTTGAATTTCCTTTTGATCTTCCTCTTGATCCTCCGCTTGAATTTCCACTTGATCTTCCTCTTGAATTTCCTCTTGAATTTTCTCTTGATCTTCCACATGAATTTCTTCTTGAATTTCCTCTTGATCTTCTTCTCGAATTTCCTCTTGATCTTCCTCTCGAATTTCCTATTGATCTTCCTCTTGAATTTCTCCCTTCTACATCTTCATGTCGTCTTCAAACTATCATGTTTCAGTAAAATATTTGCGTGGAGGAGAATGGCAGACAATTCTTGGAAAATCTCAGTACACCCGGCCGGGATTTGAACCTCAATCTTCCTGCCATTGGCAGTCTAGTATAGTGCAAAAGTGACACCTTAAGACCATATGACCACCGAAGCAGATTTTTTAAGGAAACTTGTTTCGGTTTCGGATAGTGATGTCCCATATTTTCGTAGTACGGGTTCAAACTGCCATCCAATTAAAATATATATATTTAGTGTTGGGTGTGTAATATATATCATACATGCTGTCTTAGGTTAAGTTAGATTGTAAGTCCTGGTGTACAATTATCTAATATCTAGTAGTACAAACTGTGTACGCGTGGTATTGTCCTAGTTCAAGCTACAGTAGCTCCGTGGCTTCTTTGGTGCTGACTGAGAGCTCACAGCTGACAGCTAAAAGCTTTGAAAAGCTACCAGACCAAATTTATGTATCTCTACACCGAACCATAAGATATGAAAGTCTGACACCTTACCCCCTAGACCGCCAGGTCACCATCATCCACTATTAAAACTGGAAAAAAGTAGGCCTAGTAAGGGGAAATTGAAAAATGTTGCCTGGAAAACTTGTAAAAGTCGGGGAATTTTGTAAAGTATGTTTTGTAGTCACCCTGTAAATGTGGAAAACGTGATCAATGCATCCTCTGATTATATTAACTAGCTATGTAGGACTGTCAGAACATTCCGCCAGAGTTAATCTTAGATTTGTTTGATATTATAACTTATCACAAGTCATAACTGTACTGACACATTATTTCGTAGACAATCCACGCGCGCTCTTTCCAATCACTCGAAGCAAACCAAACACAGTGATTGGATTTGGTACGATACACGTTTCATTTTATAAGCTCACTTTCATTGAAGGTCAAGAGCTTTACAAGGGAGGACAAGAGCTATACAAGGAGAATAGCATTCTACAAGGGAGGGCAAGAGCTTTACAAGGAGAATAGCATTCTACAAGGGAGGACAAGGGCTTTACCAGAGAGAATAACATTCTACAAGGGAGGGCAAGAGTTTTACCAGGAGGACAGCGTTCCACAAGGGAGGGCAATAACTTTACCAGGAGGACAGCGTTCCACAAGGGAGGGCAAGAACTTTACCAGGAGGACAGCGTTCCACAAGGTAGGGCAAGAACTTTACCAGGAGGACAGTGTTCCACAAGGGAGGGCAAGAGATTTACCAGGACAGCGTTTAGAACGGGACAACTGTTACCACACAATCCTGTGCTAAGATATTACCAAGAGTAAATATTTTCCTGTGAAACTCGAATCTCGGTTGATTATTTTTTTCTGAATAAATGGTTTAATTCTCTTTGTATAGTAACATAGTACAGCACTATTCAAAACACTTCTATTTCGCCATTTTTACTAAATTTATTTAAATAAATGGTTTCAATACACATTGAAAAGTCACTCTTGTGTTGAAACAGGTCCTAGGAGGCTGTCTAGGTAGCTGAGATGTTGCGCTTAGGTTAAATATTGACAAAACCCTTAAGGTGGGGTGTAAGAGGTCGCGAGTTTTTTGGCCGTTTTTATGTCAAAACTTATTTTGGACAAAATGAATAAAATATTGCTCCAGTAAGGGTCACACAACACACTGTTATAGAAGCGTATTATCATTTGTATTTTCCTCCTTCCCTGTTTGTTCTCCT
Source organism: Timema shepardi (assembly GCA_902151425.1). Lineage (NCBI taxonomy): Eukaryota > Metazoa > Arthropoda > Insecta > Phasmatodea > Timematidae > Timema > Timema shepardi. The sequence goes on from CABFVX010006522.1 coordinate 36,151, forward strand.
ACTGCCAGACAGTCCCACCTATTAACGTTATAAACCCACTCGGTGACCTGGTGGTCTAGGGGGTAAGGTGTCAGACTTCTGTGCTGGCGGCCGGGGTTCAATCCTCGGTACCGGCATAGATTTATCTGATTACCAAACCCTTCCTTCACCTCTGACAAGACATCTTGTGAATGTGGGGAATGCCAGGCCTCCACCGTGGTTCGGATTCCACGTTAAACTGTAGGTCCTCCATTTCATCTCACAATCACCCTACCACTACACATTAGCGTAAGTGCGTATAACCCGAACGGGTAGTAAGACGCGGTGATAATAATAATAATAATCATCTAACACCTCAAGTAGTGAAATGTGCCCCACTGCAACCAAGGTCACTCACACTGAACAATAACAGTAACGTGTTTATAAAAGCCCAACAGGTGACCCAATTATCCGTCTCCAGACCGCGACAGTAAATCTGATGAAGGTTTATTATATTAAGCTCCTCTTGGCGAAATGCCAGCACCCAAGCTCGCCCACTTTCTGCCTCTGGCAAGGCCGTAACTTGGAGATTCGCGCGCTTTACTGGTGTCAGGAGGTTGTTATGTAACTTGTCGATTGGCGAATAGCAGGGCCATGTCTGGATTGTGGCACGGGGAGGGAGGGGGGGGGGCGACACTTCACCGACCCAAATAGTATCGTAGCGTTGTAAGCGATTCAAATAGTATAGTCATGATGTCTTAACAATTTAAATAAATAGTATAGTCGTAGCTGTCTAACCCTTTAAATAAATAGAATAGTCTTAGCTGTCTAACGATTTAAATAAATACTATAGTCGTAACTGTCCAACAATTTAAATAAATAGTATAGTCGTGATTGTTTGGCGATTTAGATAAATAGTATAGTCGTGATTGTTTGGCAAGTTAAATAAATATTATAGTCGTACTTGTATAACCATTTAAATAAATAGTATAGTCGTAGCTGTCTAACCATTTAAATAAATAGAATAGTCTTAGCTGTCTAACGATTTAAATAAATACTATAGTCGTAACTGTCCAACAATTTAAATAAATAGTATAAGTCGTGATTGTTTGGCAAGTTAAATAAATATTATTGTCGTACTTGTCTAACAATTTAAATAAATAGTATAGTCGTAACTGTCTAACAATATATACAAATAAAAAGTGCAGTCGAGATTGTCTAGTTTTTCAAACATTATAGTCGCGACTGCCTAAATATTTGAATATTATTATTATTTAGCACCGCGTCTTACTACCCGTTCGGTTTATACGCTTCAAGTACTAACTACGCCAATGGCTTAGGAATTAGGAAGGTTCAATGAGGGGAAGTGAACCCGCATTTGCGTGGAGGGAGAGGGGAAAACCATTTAGGAGAAACCGCCCCCAGTTCACCCGACCGAGATTCGAACCTCGATCTCCCCGTCCTCAGCAGTCGAGCTCAACACGAAACTAGCGCGTTAGCCAACATACGCCACCGAGGCGGGTAAGATTTATATAGTATAGTCACAACTCTCCGACAGTCCAAAGTGTTTAATCACGACTGTCTAATAGTCGTGGCGGTTCAAACTATTGTATTTACGACCACACATACCACCTACTCCTACCGGGTAGTAGTGAGCCCCGAGCCACTCGCTCACCTGACGCCACCAACAAGACCCCGGGCTCTCAACCGTGCCAGGGCGTATTGAACCATCGGACCAATCAACTAAGGTGTGGTGGGAGTATTTCTGTCCGTTAGGTTGGCAGCCCGCGTGCAGGAAGCACGTAATGAGGCTGTGAACCTCTCAGGGGCAATCATCGGCGATGTCTTGATCATCGGTACAGTCGGTTACTCTCGCCGCCAAAAAGTTATGTCCGTCTTTCATGTAGTTGCACCGTAAACTGGGTTTACCTTGACGGGTTACACTATGGCCCTATCTACAGTAGCCCCATGGCTTCGTTGGTGCTGACTGACAGCTCAAAACTGACTTCTGACAGTCAACATTTAGGTATATACCTAAATTTTGACCGTCAGAAGTGACAGCTGCTAAACACATGTTTTTTGCAGATACATATGGCTCGGCGTAAGGATACATAATTTGGCCTGGTAACTTTTTAAAGCCATCAGCTGTCAGCCGTGAGCTGTCAGTCAGCACCAAAGAAGCCATGGGGCTACTGTAATAAGCTATAATTAATTACCATGGTGGTATCATGCAAGGAAAGCTTGCTACAGTAGCCGCGTGGCTTCTTTGGTGCTGACTGACAGCTCACAGCTGACTTCTGACAGTCAACATTTAGGTATATACTTAAATGTTGACTGTCAGAAGTGAAAGCTGCTAAACACATGTTTTTGCAGATCATATGGTTCGGCGTAGGGATACATAATTTGGCCTGGTAACTTTTCAAAGCTGTCAGTCAGCACCAAAGAAGCCATGGGGCTACTGTACCTTGCGAATAAGTTGGTATCTGTTAAGTTACATTATTTTCCTTTACCAAGTACTGTTACCCATANTATGGTTCGGCGTAGGGATACATAATTTGGCCTGGTAACTTTTCAAAGCTGTCAGTCAGCACCAAAGAAGCCATGGGGCTACTGTACCTTGCGAATAAGTTGGTATCTGTTAAGTTACATTATTTTCCTTTACCAAGTACTGTTACCCATACGGGCTAACTTCTTCTTTACACTAGATGCAATAGGGACGTGGAAGATAGAATTCTAAATAAATGTGCTCACATTTGCGTGACCTTATAATGGAAAAGTGTTTAAGAAAATATACTTTTAAGTACACATTATCAGATTTGGAGCTCCGACCTTTCCGTTTCCGGCAATCCAGTCTCTTGTGAGATTGACATTTTAGACCAGTCTTTTATAAGATATTAATTGTTCTCGTACCCCTTTTGGGTCCTTCCCACTGTACCCCTTCCATTGCTTCATTAATGAAAACCAACACCTCTATCTTGTAAGATATACCTAAACGGTTGTTCTAAATTTCAGTAAAACTTTATTCCTCGGTCCCGGCAAAGATTTATCTGATCACCAAACCCTTCCTTCACCTCTGACAAGACATCTTGTGAATGTGGGGAATGCCAGG
>CABFVX010006523.1:5725-24437 GCA_902151425.1 Timema shepardi
GGGGGGGGGGGGGGGGGGGTGAGGGGGTATGGATGTAAAATGGGAGCGTTAAAAGTTGTTGTAACAAGTAATCACCCAGTGACATAGTTTTAATTAGTATGACCTTTATTTCCTACTATAATGGCACATCGTATTAAACAGTGAATGTCCGTAGATTAAAACGAGTAGGTAGAAATGAGTGGCGCCTCTAATACTTTGGAACAGGAGGTCAGCAATTAGTCGATCGCGATCGACCGGTTGATCTCACGGCAATTTCCATTCGATTGTGAAGGAAGATAATATCGTCGTTTAAAGTCCATATTTTGAATTCGCAATATAAAGTACTTTCAAGTAATATTTGAGTGTGACCAAAATCTTAGATTAAACTTAAATAATTAAATTTACAAAGTTATATTTTTTATCCATTCTATATTTGTTTCTATAAAGTTGGGGACATAAATATTCGAGGTAAGATTAAATTTAAATAATAAATATAGTATTTAAAGAAGAAAAAATAAATTTAAAGTAGAATGGAGAAATGATTGAAGCTCTCATGACCTTTGGTAGGCTTATAAAAATCCCATTCGGTTCCAATTAGGGTAGTTTTCCATAAATGGTTTCCCAATCTCCTTCAAAAAAAATGTGGGTTAATTACCTCTAAAATGCTTCCTTCCTCGTCCTTACCTCATTGGAGTAATTATCATAAATGCGCATAAACCTGAATAGGTAGTAAGTCACGGTGATGAAAATAGGTTTTTTTCTGTAATAACAAGTACAACACCTTTCTAGTTGCATCATTGTAGATTAGCATTTTATAATTACAGTAGTTTGAATAAATGAATATAATATGAACCAATCATTTATAGAGAAAAAATATGTATATCTGACCATTTCAATGTTTGTACGCTTGGCCTATCCAAAACAAATAAATCAATGTCAAAGCTAAAAAGGTATAACTGTAAAATATTTAAATAATAGATATAATTTTTTTTTTTAAAAAACATGCATTCCAACAGATACGTTGCTGGCAAGGTGTACTAGAGATAAATCTGTAGGACTTGTGTGGTTGTTGGCATAGCGTCAAGTTTAATCTTCATTTTACTTTTTTCGTATTAGCAGAAAGTATTGTAATCTTGAAAATGATCAACCTCTAGATCATAATGGATCTTTAAAGTTTTCCGTACACCCAAACCTAAAAATTGGATTTTACTTTCAGGCTGTCCTTATGTATATTTGTATGTCTGTCTCTTTCTGTAAAACTCACAATAATAATATGACTATAACAATGATACACTATAAGAAAGATTGAACCATATCTTTTTAATACATCCAGGAAAAAATATATGTCATTTAAATTCATCTTATGCCTTATATTCGTACTTTTGATCCCACGGTCTAACTCGCATTATAATAGGCTGTCGCGTGACGGAAAGGTTAAGGTTCGAATGATGGCTTGATTCACAGTTTTTCGCTGTGTGTTTACCATCCTCTCTATGCACTGATGTGGATGCACTAGCTCTATAACACTTTCAGGTATAAACAAATACATCCAAACGAGATGTAATTGTACACATAGTCACTCCATCTCTCTCTTCAGACTTACCCCACCAACACAATCTTGATCCTCTCTTAAAATCATTCCTGATACCTCCCCACTCATAATATCTTTATAATCTACCCACCCACACACTCCTGATCCCCCACCCATACAATCCTGGTCCCTCCACCCACCAACTAGAATCCACTCACACACACACACACACACATTGATCTACCATTTCAAAAAACACTAATTAGCTCTACCTTATTTTATTATTGTTTGGAGTATTTGACTTGCACGTTTCCTAACACACTGACTATATCAACGCACGAATTACAAACTAACTTAACTCAAGAACATAGCTAACACTCAGTACTTCATCATTGTGAAAGGGGACGCCCAAAATTCCCAAATTATTCATTATTTGGCCACGCAGGAAGTTGAACACCTGTACCCGTTAGTTCAGTAGACATACTCTTTCGTATCCATCCCCTAAGAAATGTATTCTTTCATTTCTCATCTTTAATCTTTTGTCTCACTTTTAACAGAGGCTAGATACATTTTGTGACATTTTTTTTCTCCAAATTTGGCCATTTTATTTTTAAAATTCAACCCTTTGTGGTCTGGTGGCCATAGTTCCTGGATACAGATGTCCTGGGCTCAATCCCCGGTGCTTCCAGATTGTTCTGTGAAGCAGTGGGCCTGTAACGGGGTCAACTCAACCTCGTGAGGGCAAACGTAGACCTACTTGGATAAATAAGTAGTGGCTCTGATCTAGAAAACTGAAATTAATGGCCGGAAGGTTTGTTGTGCTTACCGCATGACACCCTCTATCCACAGAAGTTGAGATTACCTTCACAAACTTGCGGCGGCCGCTTGATTGGTATGGATCGATTTCGGACTAATAACATGTAGATTTTTTTAAATCTATTATTTTCTTTTAGTACTCAGTTTGAAATCGAGATTTTTGACTTTCGCCTTCTAGACAAAGGATGTATTTAACCTTGATTTTCTTACGAATGAACATTTAGAGCACCTTTTATAAGAATAAAAAATATTTTTTGCTGTCAAAATTGATACCATTTTACCATAATATTAATAATATCTATCAATAGTAATAGCTACAAATCACCCCCTTTGGATAGCCACATGGCCTAAGACGTCATTATTGTATTAAACTAGACTACCGAAGATGGGGAGATCGGGATTGAATCCCGGTAGGGTGTACTGAGGGTGGGTTTTTTCTTAAATGGCTTTTCACTCTCCCTAAACGTGAATTCGGGTACACTTCTTCTAAATTCAAACTTCCTAATACCTCGCACATTATTATAATCAATACATAGGCGTGTAGCACGAACGGATAGTAAGACGTGGTGCTTAAAAAAGCACAGTAAATCACATGACTTGGCTAGTATTTTTTACTTATTTACTTAAGATAGTTAACTTTTACTTTCTTAATCGACTGAATATATCAGCATACGAGAAATTCTCTGAGAGAGCGCGAAAAGAGCCACCAGTTTTGCCAGGAAAGTTATTTTCACATACCGCCCAGGTCGCACATTTTACATGGTACCGACAGCTTTACTTCCCCTCCAAAGGAATTTGTTCAATGGATTTGTATCGCTCTAGACAAATCCGTCGACCTCAGCTGGGTTTGAACCTACGAACATCGGGTCCAGAGACGTGCACTTTCCCCCAAGACCACCAAGATTGACGGTAGGTCTAGTAACCTTTTCTAATTGCCAAATGTCGTTTCGAAATAAAATTTAGATACACCTATATATGACTTAGTAACTAAGCTAAGCATTGAAAATCAAGCGCTTTATATTGACTAATTGGATAACAGAATTAACCTGTTTACGAATAACTTCATTTGCACAACTCGTAATTGAGATAAGCCCCTCCTAGACGTGCGGCCGATCCCCCCTAACCACTTAGACACGAGAGTGAAACTCCGACATGTGTCTCCAACGAAACACGTATAGCTAATAAAATATAACAGAGCAATAAATACACCAACTTTATATACAAGTTAAATATTATTTTATGGTATTTAGTTAATGGGCAATTAGAGTAAGCCGCACCCTAATGACCTTCACCATGATCTTCAACTTTGTGAACTTGAGACACATCGAGCACCGTGAAACAGTGACACAATCGCTTCACCCTTGACATATATCTTGTATTATTATTATTATTATTATCATTAGCACCGCGTCTTACTACCCATTCGGGTTTTACGCACTTACGCTAATGTGTAATGGTAGGGTGATTGTGAGATGAAATGAAGGACCTACAGTTTAACGTGGAATCCAAACCACGGTGGAGGCCTGGCATTCCACACATTCACAAGTTGTGATTAATACACGTCTTGTCAGAGGTGAAGGAAGGGTTTGGTGATCAGATAAATCTGTGCAGGGACCGAGGATTGAACCCCGGCCGCTAGGACAGAAGTCTGACACCTTACCCCTTGCCCGCCAGGCGACCCCCTATATCTTGTAATCTACTTCAATTGTTTTGATTTTTAAGGTGGAAATGTAGGGAACGCGTGATAAGGACCATATTTTTGCAGTTTTTTTTTATCAAAACATTTTTATGGCCCGAATAAATAAAATATTTCTTCAGTATAAACGTAAAGTTTAATTTTCTTCACATGGTGAGATCAACAGTTGTTGAATATCTGTCATGAGCATAGCGGCATTAGACGACAAACTTTTATAATGAAGAGAAAAAGTTGTTATTAAATTCCAGTTCACTATTGACAGATATTCAGGAACTTTTGATGTATGTTTTTACTTGAGAAATATTAGATTTGTATTGACCAAATAAAAAAAATTATATTTTTATAGAAAAATTACAAAAATACTATCCTTAACTCGTATTCCCTACAACCCCAAGTTAGCGAGGCCATTTTACCATTTTGGAAATATTAATAGAAAAATAAATTCAATTTTTCTATTAATACTTAATTCTATCAGTCTTTTAAACATTTGATATACTCTCAAATTTCCATTAAATATAAATCAACTTATATCATCCCAATTATGACCTTATTTAAATTATGTATTTGATTTTAATGTAGTTTAAACTGGCTCATACATCTAATTTTTAAATGTGTTTAACTCTTAAATTTTTGTGACTTAATAATACCTAAATTATCTTATTTAATTTTTAGTAATAATTTTCCAAACATATTCAACTTAAAACGGCATGGCCATATTTCTAAAGATTTTAATAAATTGGCTTTCTTAAGAATCATTGAAAGGCGAAGGCTACACTTATGAGTATTGCTTCACAAAGTATTATCAACATCTCAGCCTCAATACATATGCTTGTTCTTTAACTCTCAAAGCATCACAGGCATGGACCAAACTAGATAACTCGACTCGTCACCTAACATCTAAAGCTCCCTTCAAGCGTGCGATTAAGCAATCCATCTTGTCTAACGAGCTAAACTTAGTTCTTGAAACTACTTGAGCTTTAAATGAGTGTGTGAATGAGCGTGCGAATATTTTTCTACTTATTTGAATATTCATGTATTAAAATTAGTTTGTTTTTCAATAAATATAATAGTGTATGTTGTATTCAACACTGGTTAAATGGAAGAAAAGGCTAACGCCTTAACTTAGCCAGATAAATAAAGGTCATTGCATTATTATTATTATCTAAAACGTTCCTTACTAAAATTATAATGTTTTTCAAAAACTCTCACAAAACAATATACTACCAATGATGGAGAGATAGAAATCGAATCCAGTCGGGTGTACAGAGTTTTTCCCTAATTGGTTTTCACTCCTCATCCATGAAAATTCGGGTACACTTCCTCTAAATTCAATTTTCCTCATTCCTAGCAACTAATGTAATTAGTACATGGGCATATAACCCAAACGGGTAGTAAGACGTGACTTAAAAAAAGTATTATTTAATAGGCATTGATATTATCTATCAAAAGTCACAGCCTCAGATCACATGACTCAACCTATAACCATATTATTATTGTTTTACAACTTTATGACTGTCAACAAAGTTATCTCCTATGTTGTTCATCTAATCCTATTTTAAATAGGTTTATTAAAAATGATTGGAAAACATTGTGTGTCAGTTGCTTATTCTAATTTTAGGTAATATTAAATATAAATATATAGTTCTATTCATTACGGACATTTTGTACATTACTTCTCACTTCCTCCCTCTTCTTATCTTCCCCCCATTCTTAAGCCCCATCACTCCAGCTAGATCCTGGTTAATCTACTGCGTCATATCCTAGATTGTTTGATATTAGAGGAGATTAACACACACTTTTTAAACCCACTCATTATATCGGCATAAGACCTACAGACTGACTTGCTTTAACTCATTCTGGAATGCGTCGAAGGATGGAATGTGGTGTCTGTTCAAAAGCTTAGTACGCACTTTGAAACATTATCGGCCAACTGTTTCCCAACTTTTGGCCAATTAGGAAACATATTGTTGGCAAACATTAAAGAAACATTGTTTCACGTCCAGCCCACAATGATGAAACATTTGTTTCCCGTACATAGTTCAGTTAAGTGAAAGAGTCTGTTGAGGATGCTGCTAAGGCTTGCGCTTTGTATGTAATTATGAGATGTTCAAGAAGACAAAGAAGAAGAAACCGGGGGTAGGTTTGTCAAGTGTTTCAAAATGGTTCGTACTATGCAAATAAGCTTCTGACAGAACTGATGCTCGAAGACGACAGTGGTTTTAGGAAATTCACTCGCGTGTCTCCTACAGATTTTGAAGTTATTTTACAAATGGTTGGTCCCAGCATAATGAAAAGATACACTATTTATATCAGCAATATCACCTACTAGCCCACGATGCTTGTTGTCGGAAATATTGGCCAACATTGTGTCTTGTAACCCATTTAAAATGGATCACGGGAAACATGTTTTCCCCGCTGGGAAACACAAAGGCAACATGAAAAAAAAGCTGGTCACCAGTTGGGGAACAGATGGTTAACCGTTTCCGAACGGTTTCTAAAACAAGGGCAACATTATGGCAAACAATGTTTCCGGGGAATTATTTCCTAATGTGTACTAGGTTTATAAGTCTAAAACTGAGAAATCAATGTGTTCAGAAAGAACATGTTAAATTTCCTTGATAAAACAAATAAGATTTGGCAGGACCAACACCCAATCCTCATTAACAAATTCATTACTTGAATGAGTATTACAAATGATAGCTTATTTGGCCATTCCGGAAGTCGAAATCAAGACCTTTGACTCAAAAGGAAACATAAACGCTGTCCAATTGAGTCAAAAGATGGGAATTCCTTACCCTGTATAGCCTTTTCTGCTATGCCAGTAATTGAAGCCAGAACAATCACCAACAGTGCTACCCATAGAGCCAAAGCTTAGGACTTCCTTCCTGCACACAGCGTTTTCGGCCGTGGTAGGAATTGAAGCCTGTACTTTTGGCTTAGCAGGCAACAACAGTGCCCATTGATCCAAAGTGCAGGACTGTCTTCTCCTGCATAGTTTTTTTTGACCAAGCCTGGAATTGAAGCAAGGGTCCTTGGCTGAGTAAGCAACAGAGGGGCTACCCAATGAGCCAAAGTCAGGATTGTCATCTCCTGAAAGCTTTATACGCCATGTCGGAAATTGAAGCCGGAACCCTTGATTAAATAGATAAAAGACGCCTTACTCGAATGAGCCCAAAGTGCAGATCTTCTTCTCTTGATTGTCTTTAATTCAGCCCACATCAAAACCGTCGGACGACGTTTGGATGTCACTGGGAAGGCCCACTCGCCTCGCCGTTGACCCCTACACACTGCGGACCTGTCTGTCATTGTTAATCATAATAATAGGTAGTCCCACTACGTATTTACAATGAAGACGTGTCTAATCACGTTAGTTAACATCGTTCTCTGGAGGTAGACGCAAACTATGGTGTACCTCGTCAGCTCGTACCCCTCCGCACCAACTCGAAAAATATTCCTGATATTTGTTTTCTCTATTTTTCCCCATTTTAATACAGTAATATACTTTTAGAACTGAAAATATGAAATATGATAGGGACATGTGTTTGCCAACCTTTGTTGTTCAGTCAGAAAGTCTCGTCTATTTTGAAAATATGTTCGAACCAGAAGTTAAACTTTTTCTTAAGGTGGGATGGAGAGGAACGCGATAAAAGGTAAGTATTTTTTCAGTAAGTTTAGTAAGTGCAGTGTGGCCAAACAAATAAAATATTGCTGCAGTAGAAACATAAAGTTTAGTTTTCTCTACACCCACTTCGGTGGCCTCGTGATCTGAGGCGTCACTCTCACAAGCGACTTGACTGTCAATGACAGGGAGATCGGGGTTTGATCCCGGTCAGGTGCACTGAGGATATTTTTCCTAAATGTTATTCCACTCTCTTACTACGTAAATGTGGGTACACTTTCTCTGAATTCAACCTTCCTCATCTCTTACCCATTAACTTAATTAGTACATAAGCGTTTAACCCAAATGGATACTACGTGGTGATAAAAAATAATCTTCACATGGTTATATCAACAGTTGTTGATTATTTGTCAATTTTCGACTTTTCTAATAATCCGTTCAGTTATTGCCATTTTTGTTATATTAGTTTTACTAATGCTACTATTTTTCTAATTAAATTGATAAATGTCTTCTCTGTTGTATTAATAACACTGTTAAAACACATTCAAATATATCACTTACGTGAAACATTCATTTCGTTTCCTATATCTTCCCAAAGGTTATTTAAAACGCACTTTAATTTTTAAATAGTAAAAAGTGAACAAACTTAACCAACAGCTCAACACAACAGCCCAGCGTGCCCTGTTTCGTGGTTGGTATGACAACACAATCTGGGAACTACCGAACATTTACGGAGACACCCGACTTCCACGATATTCGGGAGGAACCATACCTGTGTGGTGCGGACCGACGTAGTGTAGCCACTTGAATTTAAAAGCATAGATAGCAGTCAGTGGCGGCTCGTGTATAGGCACTGCGAAACTGCATCACCCCCTATTTACACTTGATATTATCGATAACATTTAATATAATGAGTCCTTTTTTCTTTAATTCTTTCTTTATTTTTGTAGTGCAATATATATTCCTTAAACTTAATATCAGTACTTCAGTAGCCATCCCCCAATTTATGAAAATGATACAAAAATCTTTGTATGGAACTGTGCGCTTCACAGTGCCAGTGACGTGGTGTTTGGCTGTTGTGCGTATGTGCACATAGGAGGGGAGGTGGGGAGGAAGGTGGGATTGCCAGGCAGGGAGAGCAATGTCTCTCTCGCAGTGCCGTCTCTGGCGTGATGGTGGAAGGAAGTTTTTTTTTACACAGCGTGTGTTGTGCTTAAAAACCGCGCACCATATTCTTGAATGTGGTAAAGTGTATATGAGTGTAGAATTATATTATTATTTTGCTTCCAGTTATTCTATTTGATTCGGTTTTTTTTGTTCTTTTATTTAACAGAAAGACTAAATACGCGTGCTTTACTTTCAATTGAGAAAAATTTCCTCAATTGTCATTCAGAGATCAAGAAGAAAATTAATGAACTTTTTGCCCAAATCAAAACAAGAAGAATGGATTTCATTTTTAAATGAATAGATCAAGATTGAACTGTAACAAAATTAAGTTAAAGTAAGTAAAAACGTTTTTTTTTTGTTAAGATTTTATCACATTCCTGAATAAATTTTATTTTTATACATTTTTTTTTTCCTTTTACACAATTTTAAAACTAAGGCTAAAATTTTTCTAAAGCAGCACCCCCAATAATTTTAGCTACGAGCCACCACTGATAGCAGTGTAGCCGTAGCTTTAAATTTACACGGTTCCACTATAGTTCAACTTAGTAGACAGGACCATAGGATAATCCGTCAAGGAGACACTGCTAACTTTCAGGGTAAATGGAGTTTATGAATAAAACAAATTTTAAAATACCATAATTTTTTTTTCATTTCTTGCAGAAATGTGTCTTTAAAATTGAGTCTTAACTAAAATGTTTTATTATTAATGTGGATGTTATTGAGAGCCTCCATTGAGGAAAGCGAGTAACAATAAGCTTAGTTTTCCTTACGGGCCAAGAATAACCGAATAATCTGGCATAGCTCCCATGCGATTCTCTGGTCGGTTTGTGACGTCTAAGTGACCATGTGGCAACACCATCATTTGGCAACGTCCAGCTGACCGCGTGTTCCCGTCACGTGGGGACACGAGACAGTGGCGTCGGTAGTATGACAGTTTGGGGATTCTCTCGATGCATAAGATTATTTTGAAATTAGGGTGTATCACTAACATTTTTTTTAAAAATATTGGTCTCCACCGCTTCTTTTTTTTACCAGAATAGTTTTCACGCATATTTACATTAATAGAGACCCGCCCCGGTGGCGTGGTTAGCTAACGCGCTAGTCGTGTTGAACTCGACTGCTGAGGACGGGGAGATCGAGGTTCGAATCTCGGTCGGGTAACCTGTGGGGTTTACTAAATGTTTTTCCACTCTCCCTCCACGCAAATGCGGGTTCACTTCCTATAATTCAACCCTCCCAATTCCTAATCCATTAGAGTAATTAGTACTTAAAGCGTATAACCCTAAAGGTAGTAAGACGCGGTGCTAAATATTATATATTAATATTAACATGGAAGGAGAGTGGTAACCAACTTAGGAAAAATTATTATTATTAGCACCGCGTTTTACTACCCATTTGGGTTACACGCTTAAGTACTAATTACACCAATGGGCTATGAATTGAGAAGGTTGAATATATATGAAGTTATCCCGCATTTGCGTGGAGGGAGAGTGGAAAACCATTTAGAGCCCCCCCTCCCCAGTTCACCCGAGCGAGATTTGAACCTCGATCTCCTCGTCCTGGGTGGTCTAGCTCGACACGAAACTAGCGCGTCAACTAACTACGCCACCGAGTTGGGTTACAGAGTTAAGGTTCAAAGGGTTCGATTCCTGGCATGGCCGAAAAATTGATCATCGGTGGCATGTCTGTTTCCTCTTTCAGAGCACTGAATTAACGGATGGATGTTTCTAGTCTAGATATGTTAGTTTATAGGTCTTGTGCTGATATAATGACTATTCTGAAAGTACACGTTAAAACCTCAAACAAATGAATTCGCTAGGTGTTATCCGGGGATGACACGGGCTCTTAAGAGACCGTTTAATATCTGATTAACCGGCGAATTAGATACAAGACTACGCATGAACTCGCAATCTTATCAAACTGAGTTTTTTTTCTTCTGCATCCTCCATTTAACAACAGTGAAATTAGGATATGTTTAACTTATCTTTCATTTTAAAATAACTATTTTTCCATTTGTTGTATTTTTACTTTCTTACGATTCCTCGAAGATAGAAAGTATCGTGACAAAAAAAAAGAAAAAAGAAGATATTAATACTCGTAGAGGTTAGCGTTTTATGATGACATTAGCCTGAGAAAGTGGTTTGCGCGATGCCTTCTCTCTTTCTGTCTGTCTATCTAACCATATGTATCTTGGCCTAGAGTCGAAACCATTCACTGATCGGGCAAAAACTTGGTGTTTAGTGTTTTCATAAGGTTCCCAATGAATTGGTTTAAAAAAAATTAATAGTAGTTTACTTAAGGGCGAAAACAGGTGAATTTTCTCGAAATTGGCTATATCAATTTTGATTAAACTACAAACCTTACAAACATTACGGTACAGCTCATCTTTCCAGGAAAAGTAGGGAGGGAGGGGGGATTTATTCTAGGGAGGGGCAAATTATTTTCATTCGTACATGGAAACTAATATTATTTCCTCACTTGCGTGAGTCATATTGAACAGTGAATAAACGTGAACAAATAATGTACTTGGGGACCCGTCTTAAGAGGTGTCTCTTCTTAAAAAGTAAAAATGGTTAATTTATCTGTGTTATATTTTCTTTCCAAAATTTTAACTTTCATTTTGTATTTTGTATTAATTTTCTAACTTTCACAGGGGGATCAACTGACCCCTTGACCCCCTCCTTGAATCCACGCCTGCTTCTAAGGTACCTCAAATAAACGGATATATCGCCAATTTTGATTTAAATCTCCACATCTACTTGAGATACAGAATAACTTATAGTTGCAAACCGCCTCGGTGGCGTAGTTGGCTAACGCGCGCTTGTCGTGTTGAGCTCGACTGCTGAGGACGGGGAAATCGAGGTTAGAATCTCGGTCAGGTGAACTGGGGGTGGTTTTTCATAAATGGTTTTCCACTCTCCCTCCGCGCAAATGCGGGTTCACTTCCTCTGATTAAACCTTCCCAATTCCTAATCCATTAGTGTAATTAGTACTTAAAGCGTATAACCCAAACGGGTAGTAAGACGCGGTGCTAAATATTATTATTATTATTATTATTATTATAGTTGCAAAGTTGTAATAATATTAAAAATATAAATCATTTATTTGAAATATATTTTTATAAGACCAATAGTTTCTTAGTTGTAAGCAAATATATGTATTTTTTATTTAGGTCTTTGAAATGTGAAATTGAATATTATGCTTTTTGTTGGAATATGAGATTTTTTTCTATTAGGTTTCTTCAACAATTTATATTATTTTGTTTCACCTATCTTTGTCTCCGTTTTTTTGGATAAAAGAATAAGAATATGGTAAAACGGTTTTACTTTTCTCAATTTCACTGTCTTATAAGATAGAAGACGTAGAACTGCACCGCAATGTGACGTCTGGTTAGAATTGTATTAGCTACCTAAGTTAGGTGCTATCAGTGGAGTGAGACGGGCTCTTACAAGACCCAACTCCTCTGTAAAGGTTCCGTCACCCGTGTGTTTAAAGTTGGGAACTTTGCCAACCGAGCCGAAGAGCGCGCGCGCATCTGTTTTGGAAAGTTTCCGTTCGCTCTTCTTCTGTTCATTAAAGGTCCGTTAAACCCGTGATAGTGAGCAAGTCAGGGCGCGCTGCCCGGTTACAGACAGATGGTGATTTACTAGCGTCATTGCTATTGAAACATCAAATCAGTTTTCATAGCTCTCTAAAAAATAAAAGTCACAAATTTATGATTAATATGAAGCACATTCTTTGATTTTATATATATGTATATAGGCCTATATTTCCCCTTTACCGGCGGATTTTGTTTACAGCTGTCACCAACTATCCGTCTTCATCTACCCTTCAGTTATGATTCTTGCAGACATTGCATCGCCAACCACCACCATTTTGTAAATTTTGAACTTTTATTATATTTTTCCGGTTTTTGTGGGTATTGTTCAGGTATTCGCATGGGGCACCGTAAATCCTAATGGTGGCCTTAGGTTATTTACTGATACATAATTTTTGAAATGTCTGTCTCAAACTATAATATACTATATGAGATGTATGTACGACTTTGTAGTAGCATTTAAATGTTTTCTGGTTTTGTTTTGGCACCTGTTTTTTCCCCCTAGTACTGGTCCTCTTATCTTCACGTAGGTTAATTCGTTAGTGTTGTTATTTTTAATGGGTCAAAAACTCTGGTTAGGAACCTCGTAGATACGGTTTTTACCCAAACCGTTTCCTAAGAAGTTTGAAAATAATTTGTGATTTCTGTATTCTAGCAGCCATCAAAATATGATAGTTTAATCACACAAGGTGGAAGTTTACCTGGATATTTATCAACTGATAATGAGTTTAATAATTAGGTAGAAACGGCTTGATAAATGCTGGCGTGTCCCTCAGTTTATCTAGAACTTAATTTAGATAGCATTCGTTAAAATATTTAGTCCAGCTGTTACATTTTTGACATAGTTCAATGACCTTAATTTTTTTTTTTCAAATATTTATTCGGATGTGAGTAATTGTTTTCATTATCTAGCCCTCAGTTGAATTTGTTAATAAAATGCTAGATTAACAAATAACACTTATTCTTATATCAAGGTGTGTTTTTATAAATTAAGACTTAACTTTCCTAAGAGCTCGTTACTGACACAATTGAATGTCCAATAGCAACTACTTAAAAAAAACTTGAAATGTATTCAAGTTAAAAAAAATATTTTGTGCAATATTTTAAATAGTTCTTCTCTTCACCATAACGCAACAGTACTATACTATATAAAGCAAATATCTATTTTATTTAATTAAAAACCTCTTCATTTTTCTGTCATCACATTGATGAAAAACTTTCAGATAAAACGTAGATAATGAACTATTTTCCTGAAAATATAAAGTAAGTTTAAAATATTAACGTAAAATAATACATAATATAAAATAAAACAATACTTTTTACAAACAAGGATTTTATTTCATTTATATTGATGAATACATGCGTTAATAAATCAACTCACAACAACCTAACCTTACCTGTGTTAATATTAAATTGGCTACAATCAATTTTAAATATTTTGTTTAAAATATTCTAAAAAAATAGCATTATTGATGGTTTATATGTAAAAAATAAAGTATCTTTCTATATTTTCAATTTTAATACCAAGATAGTCAATAAACCTCCAGTTACCATATCTTAACTTTCAAATTTTAGCCCAAGTAATTATTTGAATGTTACCAGTAGATATTGTCTAAAAAAAAAATCAACTCAAACGCCTGAAGGTAGAGCGAGTATGCAACTTATTCAATGGTTATGTCGTGCGGCTAGTATATATGCAAGGTACTCTAAATTAAAAATAATAATTTCTAGTTAGGTGACTAATGTGGTGAATTCAATAAATAGAAACTTGTAGTGTTGGTTTTTTCGCTTCTTAAAACCATAATAATACTAATATAATAATAATAATATCAGCTCAATAAATTGAAAATAGTTTTTTTCAGCATAGTTTACCACCTATCAGGGTTATTATCATATTTACAAAATGAAGTAAGGATATGATGTTAGATTTTAGAGAATTTGCGTGGTGATAGAGTAGAAATTTTTTTTAGTTGAAAAATAAATAACTCTGTAGACCCAGCAGGAATTAAATCTCTCCTCTCCATCAAACGTAACTTTGTGAGACAGATTCCTTAGTCTGTATGCCTATAAGTGAGGATGTTATTAAAAAAAAACAATTGTATGACTGTGCCACATATATTTCTATGTTAGGATACTACAAATTGCCACATTAATAATGTTATTCTCAAATAAGACTTTTCGGACCAACAAAAAAGTTTTTTCTTTAAACCTAAATACTAAAATAAAATCTTACAACAAAGGTTTGGCGCTCTAACTTTGGGTAAAGTATCGAGAACAATTGGCCAGTAATTCTTTATCACCTAATGATATAGTTGTTTATTTATATTAGGATACTATTGTATTTATGTATTTTGGGCAATTATTATAAACACAAGTTTAGTATCTTAAAATCGATTCAGTGGCTGAATGGTCTAAGGTGTCACTCTGGTTTTTGACTGGCCTGTTGATGACGGTGATACCGGAGTTTGAATCCCGGTCAGGTCTATTATTATTATTTAGCATCGTGTCTTACTAGCCGTTCGGGTTATATGCTTTAAGTACTAAATACGCTAATGTATTGGGAAGGTTTAATTAGAGGAAGTGAGCCCACATTTGCGTGGAGAGAGAGTGGAAAACAATTTAGGAAAAGCCGCCCCCGTCCCCGTCCTCGGCGTTCGAGATCAACACGACTAGCACGTTAGCCAACTACGCAACCAAGGCGGGTGTCAGGTCTAATGAGGGTAATTTTTCAAAAGGTTTTATCACTCTCCTTAAACACAAATGAAGGTAGCTCTCTACTTAAATGCTCCCTTCCTCATGATATTTTAAAATTAGTAGCCCCTGTGCACAAACATGTGCACCTAGAAGCTAGAATTTTCAATTTTTTGAATACATTTTTTTAGAATTAATTAAAAACTGGGTCAGAAAAAATTGTGAGTTCAACTTCTTCTTTTGGATTCCACGTTGTCGGCGTCATTTGTTATGTAACACTTTATTGGAGTACCGTGGGCTGTCAACAAATCGAAGCGTCCGTCATATTATCTTCGTTGTTGGGCCCCTAGTAGTGTTATATTCTCTTTTTTTTCCCTTATTTAATTATAATGACGTCAGTTCTTTACTTTATTACCGATCAAGTTTAATTTTAAAATGTAAATGCAGTCATATTGATATATTTTTTATTTAATTTTGAATATAAGAAAACTTGACTCAGAAATGATTAAAAATGTCTGTAAACACGACAGATTAAAGTTGAAATCAGAGATAAGCGTGTAGTTGACCTTATCTATGGCAAGGTTGGAGGTCGAATGAGGAGAGGGGGGAATCCTTTTTCCTAGTAATATAGCTCGAAAGGAGTCCTTCTGGAAATTTCCTATTTAGCTAGGTTTCATTATGCTTCCATCATCTTCCAGAAACGAGAGTGAGATAGAGAGATATAAAGTTTTTTGAGGGGTGGGAAGCAGTTAACAAAGGAGAAATTTCAGCTGGCAACAGAAATTCGTTTCCAGCAGCATAAAAAATAAAGTGAGATTATCACCCAGGTTTGTTGCGAAGATTTTATAACACATATATTCATTGATTTTAATATTACGAAATGGTTGATTAATTTGAAATATATTAAGGGTGGGAAATTTTTGATTTAATTTATTATGAAATTAAAATTAATATCATTACAAAATATAATAAATACATTTTTTCTTATGCATTTTATGGTAACCCCGGGCAACAATGGCTACTTCTGTCAGTTAGTAATGTGAAACACATCCGAGACACGCCTCTGCCCCCTTACCCCATTACTTACTTCAAATCATCATTGCGTGTGGACGTAGCGCCGTGCGAATATGTCGTGAGTTCGTCAACGGTGGCGTGACTGGACCATGTTCCAACAGTGCCATAGCCTTTATTAGAGTTTTATTTGAATTCATTTAACAGATATATTCAAAACAATCATTAATCAATAGTCATTTAAGGACGTTAACTACCTGAAACGTAGCGGCAAGTCAATATTGGATTCGATTTTCCATTTTAATTTATTTACGTTCAATTCGACGGTTCTTAAATTATATAACATTGAAATACATTAATTGGACTGAAAAGGAGAAATACCAGGGGAAAGTAAACAGACGCGTTGTGTGTATGGAGAAACTGAAGAGGGGAAGTACATGAAGGAAGTAAACCAGCAGTTCAGACCGTTATAATGAAAAGATAGAGCGCCCAAATACATAGATTCAGAATAAGGGAGTTTCAAGATTTTGTGAAAAACATTTGACCGCTCTAAATACCTTTCTTATCTTCCTCCAATTTAAGCAACACGAAATTATAACTACGGTGTAGTCTGGTATTGCTTCATGACGTGGTGTTTCTAAATATTAAAACCTGTTTTAAGCCGTAAACAGTGAACACCCACACACTTGTATACAGTAGCGATTTGATATAAAAATTGAAACAAAAGAACCTTTATAATTTCCAATCGCCGGCTTACTTTAAGTTACAATAATCGTCGCCGGTGGGGGAGTGAAAGTAATTATTGCAATCTCGATGCTAATAAAATACGATAGTGAAACATTAGCTTGAAAAAAATGCTGGCGCCAGTTTTGTAATCGTGACCTACATCTATTTGAAAATTATATCTGTAATGATGGTGTTTACAAAATTACTTAATCAACAGTCCTTGAATATCTGTCAAAGGTTTTCTAGAGTTTGATAACTTTTTATCTTCATGTAAAAAGCTTCTTATCAGATGACAATATATTCATGACCGATATTCAACAACTGTTGAGAATACTTTGTGCAGGAAATTAAACTCTATGTTTCGACTGCAGAAATATTTGATTTATTTTAAGTAAAAAAACAAGTTTGCTTTGAAAATTGTAAGAACATTTACTTTTTCTAGCATACCTTTCCATTCCACAAACGAATAACTGAGAAATTAGGTACAATATTACGCTCGAAGTCAAATTGTCTGTATTCATTAATTGGTGACAGTGAAATTGTGATTAGTTCGATAAGCTTTTATTTATTTATCTCACCGCGTCTTACTACTCATTCGCGTTATTCGCTTATGTACTAACTACGCTAACGTTTTAGGGATTAAGAAGGTTATATTTAAAGGAGGTGTACCAACATTTGCGTGGAGGGAGGGTGGAAAACTATTTTGAAAAACCACTATCAGGACACCTGACTGAGTTTCGAACCTTAATCTACCTGTTATCGGCAGTCTATTCTACTGTGAGAGTTGCGCGTTAGACCATGCGGCCACTCAAGCTGGTTTGAAAGAATTATTTTTCAATTTTTTAAATTTAATTTTTATAAAATCCGTGAAAATAGTTTCTATGATCTTAACTCTACTGTTGACCAAATTATTTATACTACTATAAAGGAACTCGGTTGACTCACTGACATTAATGTTTACCCACTTCCAGATGATTTAGAAACTTGAAATTTGGCAAACTTAAAGCTTCTAGCCTTTAACCGACGGGAAAATTCCAAAAAGTAAAAAAAAAAAAGGCGGAGCGACTTTAAAGTTAATGCGGACCTTTTTTTGGAGGTCTCTTATGGCTAAACGGTAAGACCAATCAAAAAACGGCTCTGGAATTACATTAGTTCACATCCACTTGCAAAGAAAACTCATTGGGGGTTTAGGGGCGTAGCCCCCAACGAGCAAAGCAAGTTATATAATATAAACCCACACCACGCCGGGTTAACCCCAACAGTTGTTGAATATCTGTCATGAGAAAATAGGCATTTGACGATAAACGTTTTAAATAAAAATAATAATATCAAATTCCAGGACACCCTTGACATATATTCAAGAACCATTAAATTCACCATGTGAAGAAAATTAAACTCTATGTTTGTATTGGAGAAATATTTAGTTTATTTTGACACAAAAAGAGTTTTGATGTAAAAACTGCGAAAATACAGGCCTTAACTCGCAATACCAACATAGACTAACTCTTTTTTTTTTTTTCTAAACCGCCGTTAAATTCCAATCTTGAAAATACGGGCCTTCACTTGCAATCCCAACTATCCCACCTTATCAACATGGACTAACTCTTTGTTTGTTTTCACTAAACCGCCGTTAAACCAATCTTTCTGCTAGCAGTGATCACTACAGTCACAGATGTACCGAGACGAGTTGACGGCGCTGATTGGTGAGCGACGTGTGACGTCATCTCCCACGACGATGGGTGCGTTCGGTGTCTTTGATGCACTGCCCTAATAAAAAGCGAATAGTTCGTGAACTGCTGTTGGCAGGGATCGGCGGAGTGGGAGCTTTAGTAAGAGCGTCTTGTAATCCTAAGTGGGGGGGGGGGGGGGGAAGGGGGG
>CABFVX010006523.1:24586-39216 GCA_902151425.1 Timema shepardi
GGGGGGAAAGGGGGGGGAGGATCAAGAATAGACGATGACGTCACATCCGGACGGATCGGAGGCTCGCCGATGTTTTAAATACAAGGTCGAATCTTAAGCTTGGTGAAATTTTAAAATTGTGATCCAAGTATTTAGCGCGCACTTTCTAAACAGGGCTGTATCAACTTACACCTACATCTGTGGGGGGTATATGTGTCGGACTTGTGTGGTTCCCCGGTGAGGAGGATGGGCTTTGAATCCAAGTTGGATATATTTAGGGTGTTTCTTCTCGTTATTCCTCTACGCAAATGCGTGCGTATTTCCTCTAAACTCTATCTTCCTCATCCCTACAAAAAAAATTATTATTTAGCGCCGCGTCTTACTACCCGTTCGGGTTATACGCTTAAGTAATAATTACACTAATGGATTAGGAATTGGGAAGGTTGAATTTAGAAGAAGCGAACCCGCATTTGCGGGGATGCAGAGTGGAAAACAATTTAGGATAAACCACTCCCAGTTCGCCCGACTGGGATTCGAACCTCGATCTCCCCGTCCTCAGCAGTCGAGCTCAACACGACTAGCGTTAGCTGACTACGCCACCGAGGCAGGTTTTCCCCTACAACATTAATATAGTTAATACCCGCTTCAGTGGCCGCATGGTCTAAGGCGCTACTCTTGCAGTAGACAAGGCTGCCGAGGACGGGAATATCAAGGTTCAAATATCAGTTGGGTGTACTGAGAGTGATTCTACCAAAATTGTTTTCCACTCCCCCTCCACGCGAATGCGGCTAAACAACATCTAAATATAACCTTCCTCATCCCTGAAACCATTAGAGTAATTAAAATACTACAATCTTATAGCCCGAACGGGTAGTATGCTAAATAATAATTAACATAATATATGTTATAAGGCGTCGATCTCTTAATAGACTGTGTACAACTCGGACGGGTAGTAAGATAAAGTGCTAGTAATAATCTTAATAGACTGGACTGCCGATGACAGGGAAAAATAATGGGTTTTAATCCCCATCAAGTTTACTGAAGGTGTTTTCCTAAATTGTTTTTATCGCGTTCTCATTTGTATTACTGCAATACCTCCATTTCCCTCAAAACATATAGTGTGGAGAGTTGATGTGATTTTTAATATAATCAAGCTTTATGAGTTTATAAGTATGGTGATTCGATAATATTTGTGGTGAATAGATGTTTACCGTTTCTAATATGCTGTTAATTGTTCAAATTTTTAAAAAGTAATTCTTTGAACTTATTTTGAGGATAATTTCACTCTTATTAAGCTCTCAGAGTCTTAAATTCTTCCCGAGTATTATTTTGTGTACAATTTTATTATTATTATTATTATTATTATTATTATTATTAGCACCACGTCTTACTACCCGTTCGGGTTACACGCAATTACGCTAATTGTAATGATATTGGTTTGGATCACTCTAAATTATGTAAAAAGTCATGCGTGAAGGTAATTTTTCTTTAAAGTAATATAAGTAGAGTATCCTTTTATGATTCATCCATGAAGAAACACGCGCATTTCAGAAATAATGGGAAAAAGATTACACCACTAAAATATATTTTTATACAATATTTCCTGTTAAAAGAACAACTCTGCTATTTCCTGTTAAAAGAACAACTCCGCAGTATTTGGCAAAAGACGCCAATTCCCTATACCAATAAGAAGCTAGCCTTCACAACACCTGTCGCCAGGACTCTTTCTATTAGTTAGTTTTTACACTGTTGACGAGGGGAGCAAAAGGCAAGGGGTATTTCATATATAAGCCGTTTGTGCATGTAATTAAAGGCAACCAAGCAGACACACACAATCCGCACACACACAAGTCGCTCTAACACCCACGCTCACACAAGCAACGCAGTTAGGGACTCACAAATGCACTAGCACTGGCTCTTGCAGTCACATTATAACACATCATACAATAATTTACGTTATTATCACAAGTGTGCATTGATATAAAACATTTAATTAAAATATGTATAAGTAATTAACAGGTGTCATTTAAATAAACCGTGTGTGAATAAATAGCCATTAATAGTTCTTTTTCTTACATTTTATTAATTATACCGATTTAATTAGTGCTCGACCACGGAGCAATTAACAGCTGGTTAAATGGTATCTATTCCATACAGTGATGATAGGCGCTCGACCACGGAGCTATAGACAACCTAAACATCATCACAGCATTATTATATCTGGAAGAAATCCGTAGTGTTTCATAATGTGTAATGGTAGGGTGATTGCGAGATGAAATTGAGGACCTACAGTTTAACGTGGAATCCGAACTACGGTTGGAGGCCTGGCATTCCACACATTCACAAGTTGTGATAAACACACGACTTGTCAGAGGTGAAGGAAGGGTTTGGTAATCAGATAAATCTGTGCCAGGACCGGGGATTAAACCCCGGACCCCCAACACAAAAGTCCGACATCTTACCCCTAGACCACCAGGTCACCGTGCACTTATAAATTAGGGATGAGGAGCGTACAATTTAACAGGAAATGTACTAGCATTTCCATGGAGGTAGAATGAGAAACAATTTATTAAAATACACCTCAGTACACACTTTGTCTCTATTAGAACCCTTACAACAACACTGGTAAACAAGATACAGCTAAATTGACGTTTTTGTTCACGTACCCATTGGTGTGGATTATTAAATAACAAGGCGTACTTTATGAATATTTTGTATGCTTATATTTCGTTCCTTACTACCAAAGCGCCTTGGATCTATTTTCAAGAAGAAAAATTTACAAGAAGTGTGTGGAGAAAGATCGCGAGAATTCTCCCTAAAGGAACCAGCTGGGATAAAAACCCTGACCACCCGGTTATAGTTTTATTTTTTAGTATATGGCATAGTTGATCTTGAGAGATGCAATATTTTGTTTGTTCACCGTGGTTAAAGACTTTTAGCCTCACTGTGGGGACACATCTTAGCCCAGACTATACCTTGGAGGTTGTCTACACGTCATAACTGTGATAAGATGACGGCGATGGTAGTGATTATGAAGGTGGGGAGCCAATGGACATCTTAAACCTAACTTAAGCCTAATTAACTAAAGAATTGTGACCATAGGAATAGCTCCCTTCAGGGAAAAATACCAATGGTACTACCACGAATTGAACCAGGGACTTCCAGATCGGTAGCCAGTGGCACTAATCACTAAATCAAGAGAGCGGTATCTTTAATTGACGATTCCTGGGGATGACATGCCTTAGACTGCTTGACCACCGCTGTAGATAGGTAAAAGTGGTTCCCTGTATAGTGGCGCCACTATGGCGTAGGAAGAAGGGAGAAATATTCAGAACAACTTTTTTAATTGAGACGAGCTTGTAGCTCATGAAATAAAATGACACGCAGGACTAATTTTTTTTTTATCGTGGGCTGACATTGAAACCGTTGGCCGTCTCTGGCACCACAACGAACGCGAACCGATTGTGGTCATAGCGCGTGATTTACCTAAACGACCGCCTAACGACGAACTGCAAGGCCACACCCGTTCCGTTCTTTTATGTCCAGGACGGTGTCTGCTTCGTACGCAAGGCCAACGGGACGTTAACTTCACCCGACTTGTTTGGCGAACCTTTTGTTGTTGTTCTGTTGGGTTTTTTTCTTCTCTCCAGACACTTAACCTTTAAGCAAAGCTTTTATTGTTTTGATTATAAGAACTCTGATGAATAACTCGTATCCTGTCCCTGAAAGTTAGACTTCAAATCTCAACTATAAAATCCCTTAGAGGAACCCGGAACCTTTCAAAAGTGATAGATCGATGGGACTGGCGCCTTATTATGGATTCACAAGTTCTCCGAGGGTCAAAAGCAGACAAGGAGCGTGATCACTTGACTGTCTGTTTATCAAACACAAGATGTCGGTGATATTCCCGTCGATTGCTCGTCTTGATTTAGAACAGTTTCATCTTTCTCGGCTCGTTTCGACAACGTCTTGTTTGGGATGGACAAGGAAATCTCAAACTCAATCCGGCATACCCTTTGTAGTCGAATGTGCTGCTTAGTTGGACACAGGCCGACAGCTGCGCGTCTTCTGTTGTTATGTAGAGACTTGAAATGGCTCGTCAAATGGAAAGCGTGTGTCAATGTGTTGAACTGTCTCACGACAAAGCTAAAGAATAAAATAATCCTTGTCGTAATCCCACAATCTATCTACACCGACCGAGCGGTCGCGACTGTTAGCCATGATAGTGCCAACATTTACGGATAGAAGGTGTCATGTGGGAAGCACAACGAATCCTCCAGCCATTAATCTCAGTTAGTTTGAACCGGAGCTACCACTTGTTTATGCAAGTAGCTTCTAATTTGTCCTCGCGGGGCTGAGTTCGACTCTGTTTCCGACCCCCTTCTTCACAGAAAGGTTCGAGAAGTGCCTAGGATCAAACCTGGGACCTCTAGATATGTAGTCAGAAACTCTGTCCACCAGACCACAGAGGATAGAAAGCCATTATTTGAAAACATCCATCTAGAGAATAATCTATAAAAGTTCTGTTTATCCACTCTAGAATACAATATGTTGATAGTCAGATTTCTCTAGGTAGCGTTGCTAACGTTTCTACAGGCGTATGAATTGCTTTACACATTAAGAACCCTCCTCACGACCGATTAATCAGAAGATTGGATACAAGATTACGCTAAAGCCAAAAAAATGTATCGATAGCATAATTAGCTAGGCTACAAAGAAATTGGACCATTTTAATATTCGATCTAGTTTTAAAATAATTATCCATTTGTATTTTTTTTATGGTGACCTGGTGGGCTAGGGGTAAGGTGCCGATCTTTAGTGTTGGGTGTCCGGGGTTCAATCCTAGGTCTCGGCACAGATTTATCTGATTACCAAACCCTTCCTTCATCTCTGATTGACGTGTATTAATCGCAACCTGGGAATGTGGGAAATTCCAGATCTCCACCGTGGTTCGGATCCCACGTTAAATTATAGGTCCTCCATTTTATCTCACAATCACCCTACCATTACATATTAAAGTAAGTGTATATAACTCGAACGGGTAGTAAGACGAGGTAATAATAATAATAATAATAATGTTTTTTTAATATTCTAAAATTGTTGTACTGGTCTGCATTCCATTGTTTCTTAAAGTAGAATATTGAAAACTTCACTACGATGGGACGTATGGTCCTTGCTAGATTATATACCTAAAAGAGCTATCTGTGGACTGAGACGACGTCCGTGAAGTTGCCCCCCACACACTTTTGAAAATGCAAGCTTTTATGGTTGCAATCGTTTGTTCCGGATTGTTCCGCAAAAATTTTCGTTTGTTCCGTTTTGATAGGCCCACAAATGATATGTTTACATTGGGGGAGGGGGGAAACTTCACGGTAGCCCCCCCCACTTGTAAAAATTCAAGTTCTTATGATCACAATCGTTTGGTATTTGTTTGTTCTGGATTGTTCCGCAAAAAGTTTCGTTTGTTCCGCATTCGTTCTTGCTACCGTGAAATTAGACTCTCATGTGTAAACAAAGTGCCACAAGTTCACGCCCCATTTGTGCAAGAACGAATGCGGAACAAACGAAACTTTTTGCGAAACAATCCGGAACAAACTAAGAACAAACTATTGCGATCATAAAAACTTGAATTTTTACAAGCTGGGGGGCTACCGTGAAGTTGGCCCCCTCAAAGTAAACATATCATTTGTGGGCCTATCTAAACGCAACAAACGAAATTTTTTGCGGAACAATCCGGAACAAACAAAGAAAGAACTATTGCAATCCTAAAAACTTGAATTTTTAAAAGTAGAGGGGAAGGGGAGGGGGGGGGGCGGCAACTTCACGGACGTACTGAGACGGACTCTTTTAAGTTGGGGATCTGAAAAAATCTAGCAAAGGGCAATGTTTTTGCAGTATTTATAGAAAAACTTTTTTTGGTTAGCAGAAATAAAATATTTCTCCAGTAGAAACATTCTTATGGTGATTTTATTTTTATCACCGCGTATTACTACCTGTTCACTGTTAAGATACTATATTACGCATGTATGTTAATTATTATGGCGGGTTAGGGATAAGAAAGGAAATATTTTAAAGGTAATTTAACCGCATATATGTGGAAGAAGAGGGGGAAATAATTTAGGAAAAACCACCCTCAGCGCTCAGCAGACCCGACCGGGATTCGAGCCCCAATCTCCCCATTTTAAGCGAGCCAGTCTAACACGAGATTGACACCTCAGACCATTCAGCCACCACCCAAGCGAGTCTGTTGATATCAACAGGTTGTTGAATATCGGTCATGAAAATAGTGAAATTAGATGATAAACTTTTTAAATGCAGAGAAAAAGTTGTCATTAAATTCCAGGACACCCTTGACAGAACTGTTGTGATGAAAATTAAACTCTTATGTTTCTACTGGAGAAGTGTTTTATTTATTTTTGCCAAAAAGTTGTTTTGCCATAAAAAAAAAAGTGAAAACATTGCTCTTTTCTAGCGTCCTCTACATCACCTTAAGACGATTGATTGGCCCTTTTAATTTGGCATGGAAATGCAGAACAATGGTAACAAACGGTTATCTTAATTTTTTTTTATTGTTTTGCAATTTTCTTTTTGGGAACGGTTTGTTCAAGAATAGAAGCATGTTGATTAAGTTATACTTTTTATATACACACCTCCTCTATACTTTTAACAGTGATAGAATATCTATAAAATTGACATTTTTCAATAGAAAACATCCGACTTCATAAAAAATGTAACAATTAATAAACCTCGATACATTATCTTATAAGGGGTGTTGAAAATATTAACATACACATTTCACTCGTTCTCGAGAAAATTGATATTTCCAAACATATGATTTCTTCTGAAGACCTTTTCCGGTAGCTGGCGCCATCTACAGTTTCCGTGATCATCTGTTCTTGTTGGCGCGGAAGGATACTGAAGCCACGCCACGCCTTTCACCCTTTCGCCCACTGGACCACAAAATAGGTTTTAGACTTACACTTGACAGGGCCAAGGGCCTTAAGCATATTCTATTTTCGACCAAAATTGGAATCAAGCTTTTTGATTTCACGGCCGTGACAAAGTCCATTTTAAGGAATTAAAGTGTTCCTTTTTGCAACACACATGCCTTGTTTGAACCTGGTTATCCAATTCTTATAGCTTCCCTGGACTACGGAGTACGTTCTGCGTCATCATGTGCCTCTTGTGGCGAATGGCGTCACAATCTGGGACCACCATCTGAAAGAGCAGCAGCCACGTCTGGTCGTGTCAAAGCCCTCGCACATCTGTTGAGTAAGAGTGTGTTTAGCAATCTCTGATGCTATAAATCTGCATAAAACTGAATCGAGCTCCAGATGCCCTTTTCGGAACAAAACAGACTTATATAGCGTAACTAGACCAGCCGGGGCTATAACAGCAATGTTAAATGGAGGACCTTAGAGCTTGTAATATTTTTTCTACATCCATTACTGTTTCCAGCCTGTGACCTAGGTCAGTTTTCTATTCAAGTCATATTGTTTCCACTACCGGTTTGCTAAACCTGTCGTAGCTTTCATAATATTCTTATTTACCAGTGATGGTGATGGGGAGGTTGGGCATCTAATCCGGATGGGTGCACTGAAAATGTATCTACCTAAATGGTTTCCCACTATCCTTCATCGTAAATGTAGGTGCATTTTCTCTCAACTCTACCCAAATTACCCCTACCCCATCAGTGTAATTAAATATGGACGATCCGGATATTACCTTTTTTTACTTTCTCATATCAAGAGAAAGTATTGTAATTATGAAAAGTATCGATCTCGAGATATTGATCAACATTTAGTTTTTATGAGAACCCTAATCCCAAAAAGTGGATTTTAATGGCTAACGATCCTAAACGGTTTGATGGATTTTGTTTAAACTTGATATTTAGATCTTATAGCGCGCTCGATATACCTCAGGGATTTGTTTTGTTTCTGACTTTTGGCCTCTATAGTAAATTAATTTTTGAAATTTGAATATTTTTTGTAAATGCTCATATAATTTGTTTAAAATTCAAACATGAAGAGTGTTTAGCTGTTTATTATGATTGGCATGATACTTTTTTTTTAAGAAAACCTATTTAAGGGTAGTTCACTCAAAACTTAAAAAAAAAAATTCCCAGCTATAATTCGTTATATGAGAAATTTTGTACGATTGTGCAGTACCATTTACTTAAAAAAAAAATATATATATATATATATATATATATAATTTAGAAAGAGAGAGCCAAACTAATTTCCCAAGATGAATATTTTAATCACTCAGGAATCGAACACTATAATCTCGAATAAGTAGTCAGAAGCGATAGCAAAGCTGGCAAAGTGCCTGAATAATTTATTTGGTAACCTGCCATTCATATCGGAGACATTGACCTCCCTTATGGTTGTGTTATTAACCACATAATTATCAACTTAGGTCAGGGTACTTTTATCTTCTACAAATATACATACACAATATCTTAAAAGCTAACTGCCCTCTAGGGACGAGGTGGGGCTAGCCGTCGCCAGGCCTCGCTCTGTGGGGAAATGAACGACACTCCAACGTCGCTTAGCGATGCAGAGCATAGGGTTCGGCCAGACTGGCGAGCGAGCGCGTGATTAGCAAATAGCTCTCGATAGTTATCGACGAGGAGGCAAAGGTTCGAATCTTGACTCAGTGAACTGAGGGTGGTTTTTGACAAATGATTTATTGTTGTGTTTTTACCATCCTCTATCCGTGCTAATGGTGATTCTTATTTGTAAAAGCCTACTTTGTTTATAATATCGAAGTATTTTAACATATCAGTTTTACATATATATACACACATATAAGTATGGTTTATGAGCTTACCAATTAAATTTGGCCGTTAGTAGCAAGTGTGCTAAACCTATCGATAATAATTAAAAAAATGTCAAAATGAGAAGTTTTCCTAGCACTCAATAAACCAACACTCAATACTCTTGCCTAACGCCTGTAAACTAGACTGTACCGGGTCAAGCGCGCTCCAGTCTGGCCACCTCTCATTACAACCAATGAGTTCTATTTTATATTTTAGTTGCTCGCTCGCCCAAGTCTGGCCGTACCCTTAAACCTATTAAGGACGTTGTTGCCTGCCTATGGCGTCATAGAAGGTCAATATAGGATTCCCTTGTTATTGAATTTACGTTTTATTAAGCGAGTTTTAAAGATATAACGTTGAAACAAAATACATAAGTTCTTAAAGAAGTCTAAAATATCCCTACAGTGTCAAAATATTATTATTCTTTTTCTTGAAGTAGTTTTTTTGTAAACGTATATTTTTATACGTCATCTATAACTTAGGGTATTTTGCTTGGTCGCGAAAATGTCTTACAGGAGTCTTCCTGCCGGGATGTAGATTAAAATAGTCTGAGGTATTATATATCTATAATAGAAAACAAAGAAAAAGATAATTTTAGTCAATGTTTTCAAGGTTCAAATAGTATAGTGAGTGTGTAAAGCCATCATTTTTTTAAACCTGGGCCGCTTGGAGTCTTCCAGACCACCCCTGGCGAATGTTATCTAAACGGAGTGTACAGTTATTGTCAGTTATTAAAGTTGTAAGGTCCAACAAAGATGGAAAGTTGTGCGACGGTGTCCGTTTCCCATCCAATTAATTTTACTGTCAATTTCTTCATGAGGAAATAGACGTGTTTATAACAACAACTATCTCTCATAAGAAGTTGGCAGGCTTATATTATTATTATTATTAGTAGTAGTAGTAGTAATAGTAGCACCGCGTCTTACTACCCATTCGGGCTATACGCACTTACGCTAATGTGTAATGGTTGGGTGATTGTGAGATGAAATGGAGGACCTACAGTTTAACGTGGAATCCGAACCACGGTGGAGACCTGGCATTCCCCACATTCACAAGTTGTGTTTATTACACTTCTTGTCAGAGCTGAAGGAAGGGTTTGGAAATCAGATAAATCTTTGCCGGGACCGAAGATTGATCAAATGATACAATTTATAAAATAAAAAATGTCTTTACAAACTAGGCTGGAAATGTAACCCCTAACCCTTCTCGTCACCACTAGACCAGTGAAAATGTTTTATCATTTTTTTAGATAAAATTATAATAATTAACATAAATGATAATAGCGATTGAAGTGATCCCCGTTTCGTTGTTGTTAAGCGAAGAATGCAGAAAACTGCGCTTGGATGATGTATGTGGTTTGAGTCTTATCTTAGATCTGATTTATCGGTTAATCGGTCGTAAGATGAGCTCTCAATGTCTTGATAAAAAGGCTAGAGGTTCAGAAGGATAGTTTGGAGAGAGTATGGGAAAACCACAGGAAAACACTCTTATTGCACTCTGTGTAAGCTTGAGTCTTGACCTTCCCCATTGCCGACAGTTCGTTTTATTTATTACCTCGTCTCACTATCTGTTAAGGTTATACACATATATTATAATTATTACTATAAAAAGGAAGAAACCCTTCAGAGTTAATTTACCCGCATTTGCGTGGAAGGAGAGTTGGTAACAATCTAGGAAAACTACCCTCAGTAGAACCGACCGAGACTCGAACTCCTATTTCCCCTTCATCAGTAGGCCAGTCTAACACGAGATTTACGTCTTTGACTATTCGTCCACTGAGGCGGGTGATCCAAATTCTTAGACAAAAAGTCAGAATAAGTGATAAAAATAAAAATACCCGTCTTTGTCTATGCTTGTGTCTTGTGTGCATCGTGTCCAGATTTATTTTTTATAACTTATCAGAAACGGACTTGACTAAGACATTTTTTATTTAATCCATGTAAATTTCAATTCCCATTTGTTTATTTATCGTATTTGGGGTAACATCAATCTAGGACATAAGAACTATTTCTTTGACTGTCACAGTGTCACTAGATTATTTTATAGATTTTCGGTAGTGAAATTGGATTTATTTTCTGATAATAATAATAATAATAATAATAGTTCAGTTTGCATACCTATTAGCTAGTACCATTGTATCGTTGCCCAGGGGACGCCCGAATGTACTAATCGTACATCTTTTCAGTAGAGGCTCTTTCCAGATAAGGTGATGATGATAGTGAATATGACGGGTTAGATCCAATTAAGATCTTAAACCTAACTTAAGCCTAATCAAACAAACCTTGGTGACTATGGGAGCTATTCCCTTTCTATAAAAATCTCCTGGTATCAGCAGGTTATAGAACCTGGGCCCTATATGTTGGCAGCTTGAGGCTCTGACTACTCTACCATGAGGCAATACATTATCAAATATATTTTTTTTATATAATTTTAAAAGCTTCGTTCTACTTCAAACACTGTCAAAGGATATAATTTCAAATTTGTAATTTACAAGGAAGCTAAACTTTTCTCCTGAAATGGCATTCTGTGTAAGAAGAAAATCTATACCATAGGGGGTAAAAGGAGATATGAAAGAGCTGAAATAAGGCTCTTAATCATAAAATATGCAATAACAAATAGAATAGGCAATTAGAGGCACTATAAAATTAACACATTTTACTTGTAATAACCTGAAATAAATATGTTATGTAACTCATTTGTTTATGTTTTACTATCAAGAAAAAGAAAAGACAAATCGGCCAAAATTCAACTCCCTATTGACCGAGTCATGCCGATCATCACGTACTGCTGTGAGATACTTTTTAACCTCTGATGACCTCTTTCACATGACCTACTTTACTGATCTTCTTCCATCGTCATTTTACGCTCATTTTATTCAGTTTAATCACTCGTGTGAGAGAAATTTGTAGGACCTCCGATAAATTTCCACAAACACAAGTTTCAACTTGAAATTCATATTTGTAACTATACAGCTAAGAAAAATCAATCGCAATGTTATCAAAGGCACCAACTATTTCATAATACTAATCTTAATCATTATAATTACTATTTATAACCTATGGCCGGGACAGCGAAGTAAAATGCTTCCATCTTCCTCTTAATTTTTTTCATTGTTGCTCATTTATTTGATTCTATTATTCTCCTCTCACTTGCACATCTGTTTCTCCCATCTTCTCCTTCACCTTCTACGCAGTACTTTTCCTACATACGTCATCTCCATCATTCTCTTTGGTATTTTCTCCTTTTACATCCTCATTACGTGACTATACCATCTCAGTCCTGCTTTCTTTACTATCTCATTTACTCTTCTGTACTCCCACTCTTTCTTGGATAACTTATTTAATTTTTTATCCTTTTTCTTTTTGGGAGAATGGCATTTCTGAAGTTACAAAACCACTAAAACAATACTTGAATATCAAAAAATGTTATGTCGTGATTCTTTATAAAAAATGACTTTATTTTTAGAGAAAATCTTGACTGTCGTATACGCCGATTCTTGATTTATACTGGAAGAGTATCTGTAGACTTTGATTCTTGATTGAGAATGGAATAGTAGCTGTAGACGTTGATTCTTTATTGAAACTGGAATAGTAGCTGTAGACGTTGGTTCTTGATTGAGACTGGAATAGTAATTGTAGACGTTAATTCTTGATTGAGACTGGAATAGTAGCTGTATACATTGATTCTTGATTGAGACTGGAATAGTAGCTGTAGACGTTGATTCTTGATTGAGGCTGGAATAGTAGCTGTAGACGTTGATTCTTGATTGAGACTGGAATAGTAGCTGTATACGTTGATTCTTGATTGAGACTGGAATAGTAGCTGTAGACGTTGATTCTTGATTGAGACTGGAATAGTAGCTGTAGACGTTGATTCTATTGAGACTGGAATACTAGCTGTAGACGTTGATTCTATTGAGACTGGAATACTAGCTGTAGACGTTGATTCTTGATTGAGACTGGATGAGTATCTGTAGACGTTGATTCTTTATTTATGCTGAAAGAGTCTACGTTGATTCCCAAGCTTGCTTCTGATGACAAGAGTTTAAACTCGACAGTCATGGGTTTGTTTTTGGTCACTAGTAGGCCTAATTAACAGGTTGATGTAAATATATTTTCTTATAATAGCTATGCCTAGTCTTGCCGCCTTAAGAGTGATTAGTATGGGTTAAAATATTCCAGATGGGCTATAGGAAGAGAAGTCGAAATAAATTATGGGCACGACCGAAAAGGTTTCACTTTAAAATTAATCCTGTTTCGCCATTCACAACGCAATGCAAATAATGATAGATGGTCTGGTTGTTGAGTTTGTCTTAAGATTAAACTTAAATATACTAATATTGTACACAGCTAATAAACAGTAAAACATTATTTTTCAAAATTTTATTTTATATGGATACTAAAGTGTACTTTTGATTTTTTTATATTAACACACGACTTACAAACTATCTTGACATAGGGCAGAACGTTTAAGGTGTGGTGGAGGAAACATGAGTTAAGGTCGTTATATTTATAACTTTATAGTAAAAAAAGTCTTCGGCTGGAATAAATAAAATATAACTTTAGTAAAAACGTTTAGTTTAATTTTCTACGCATAGTAATCTGAACAGTTATTGAACATTTGTAATAAACATAGTGGAATTTGAACATGATTTTTTTTTACCCACATAAGTGCCTGCATGGCTTAAGGCGATATTCGCGCTATAGACTAGACTACTGAAGACGGGGAGATCAGGGTTCTATCCCGGTCGGGTGTACTGTTTTGCCTAATTTGTTTTCCTCTCTCCCTTAGTGCAAATGTGGGTACACTTCCTTTAAATTAAACCTTCTTAATTCCTAATACATTAGTGTAATCAGTATATAGGCGTACAGCACAAACGGGTAGTATTCATTGTGCTAAAAAAAGGATTTTTAAATGAATATAAAACGAGCGTTATGTTTTAAACACTTCGATGCTCATTACAAATATTCAAGCACTATTCAGTCGAACTCGTTGATCTTGGGGTAAAGTGATCACCTCAGGACCCGATGTCCATGGGTTTAAACTCAGCTGGGGTCGATAGATTTTTCTCTATCGATTAAAAAAACCCGTAGCACAACCCCCTTCGGAGTAAAAGTAAAGCCGGGTGTCTCATGTCGATTGTGGTATGTAAAATATTCCTGGAAGGTATGTGAAAATACTTATCCTGGCAAAATTGGTAGGTGCTTTCGCTCTCGTTCCCAGAAATTCTTGTGTGCTGATGTAATCATTAGGTTCAGAAAGTGCACGATAAATACTTCAAATAAAAAAATTAAGGAAAAACACTCTCATTAGACCCAACAGGAATTAGAACCTCAATATCTCCTTCATATGAAGCTGGCCAGTCTAACATGAAGGTGACGCTCTGGACCAGACTTGTCAAACTTTTAGCCCACGGGCCAAATGTAGCCCGATCCTTGATTCTCTGTGGCCCGCGGACCTTTTTTATAAATCAACATACAATGGGGCACAACTCTTCTTTTATTAAACACTGTAGAATTACAAAATTCAAGATTATGACATTTGGAAGATTGTCAATATTTGCCGAAATCTTAATAAGTGAGATTGAAGCACCCAATTTTAAACTTTTTTTCCAACAAAGATTGATTTCCAAACGGTGTTAAATTTGTACAGCAACTACGTGGAATGTTTGACAGCACATGAGTGTTTGATCAGTGGTTTTCTCTTATGGAAACGAGCAAACGCCCTAAAGTTAACTTTTACGGACACACACTTAAATCTATTATTATTATTATTATTATTATTATTATTATTATTATTATTATTATTATTATTATTATTATTATTATTA